>JACEGR010004988.1:0-79299 GCA_014170235.1 Listronotus bonariensis | reverse complement strand
GATATAATAGTAATTTTTAATGGCAAAATAAAAAAATGATAATTTTTAGTTCCAAACGTAGCATAAATGCAAAGTCTGATATATCGCTGAATTTAGTATTTAAATACGAATTTATTAAGTTTTAAACAAAATATTCCGCCCATTTAAAAAAACAAAGTTGTCGAGGGCAACTCAAAGACAAAACATTGGATTCTATATTTAATGACATCATTTTATAGAACAAAAAAGTGACAATGATAATGTGACATTTGTTTTAAAATATCTTTAAATAAACAACAAACAAAAACTGTTTCGCAAAATTTCGTTTTTTCCGGATAATTCCGTAATGGCGGTACATTTTTAAAACGGAATATTGCTAAGCAATAAAGATGCGCGCTTTGTCCCAATTTAACCTACCCTGTATCTCTTACCGTTCCCGAGATCCTAATGGTGGCCCTCGAATTTGTAACAGCCTATAACCCAAAATAGTCAAGTAAAATTTTATGAAATGTGATTTTCTTTAATTTGTTTTTATTATTGTTTACGTAAAGAATCGAAAGTAACAGATAGAATGACTTGGGAGACAGTTGGTACCCAAAATTCGAAATATTTTTTATGTTGGAAATTCTAAAAGTAATCATGTAAAATCAAACGAAGAAACATATTTTCATATAATACAGATTCGAAGGGCACCATTAGGATCTCGGAGACAGTAAGAGAGACTGGGTTGGTTAAATCGGGGCAAAGTTGCGCACTGTTATGCTTTACAATATACTGTTTTAAAAATTTGCAGTCGTTCCAAAAATATCCGGAAAAAAGAACATTTTGCGAATCAGATTTTGTTTTTCCCTCGGTTTATAAAGAGATATTTAAACACAAAAGACACATTATTGTTACTCCTTTTTCTGTTCTATACAATTATGTCATTAAAATTAATATCCGACGTTTCGTCTTTGAGCCCCCATCATCGACTTTAATTTTTGAAATGGGCTACATATTTGGTTTTATACTCAAAAACTTAAGTGTTTTCTTCATTGTAAACTAAAGAAGTAAATTTTAATTTACCGTGCCCTTCTGGTTAGTTGCAATTAAACTTATTTTTTTTTAGTTCTGTGATAATAAATTATCTCCTACTACACCTAACGGTACGTCAGTGCTTCAGGTTTGGACCTTTATGCAGTGAAAGATTAAAAACAAAATATTTTTTAAGGCAGCTTAATAATAGGATGTAAGCCATAAATGGTAATCTATATATTTTTTAGGTGTTTTCGTACATAAATTGTATATTTAAATTAAAAATGTGTTTGGCTACACAGTAACTTTTAAGATAATAATATTAAAATATGGTTTGTTTCTAGGGTAGTAGGGTAGTATTAAACATTTAGGACTAACACAACATTGTAAGAACAGCTTCTAAAGGAAGAGTTTATATCAGTGCATTCCATGTAAATATGTTGTATGCATTTCAGCTCTACGAAAAATGTTTGCATCATAAAAAAACTCAAAGGGGCACAAAATGCCGCTTGTAATTTAACATTATTAATACCCAAGGTTAATTTATATATACTTGGAATAGGTTGCGACTATGTTGCGACACATTCTGGACTTTAGGAGGTTCGAAGTCGGGGACGCAAGGAAAAGCACTCTACCGCGTAAAGTTGGCAAAACTGAGTAAAGTCATTATATTTTAACAGCTGAAGATTAATTCAGTGGCGTCTAGAATTTGTGCTTTTCGTTTTGCTTTGTTTTCAAAGGTATATTTGTGGAAAGATGTGGTCCCAAAGGTTGTTTTATTTAAAGTTAAAAAGGTTGTGACTTAATAATAATTAAAAAGTGTTTTGTAAACGGTTATTCTAATAATACTATAAACTGTATTTCTCCGGCACTGATGAACATGGCCGAAATAGGGTCACTGTGACGTCAACATACGTTAAACCAATATGGCCGTATATCGCGACCCTATACAGACTGTCCACGGATGGGGTTAACAAGAGGACAAATGGATCAAAAATTTCATTTTTTAAAAAAAAGTCATTCTTCATAAAAAAATTGCCTGCAAAAAAAATAGGATTTACGAAGAGAAAATGTTTATTGTGTATACAGGGTTCACAAAAACTAAAAAACATGATTTTTCTCCAAGAGTAAACTACCTTTATTTTTATATTTAGGCAAATGTGATTTATTTAGAATAATTTTTGTAATCGATAACCACAATAATACAAAATTTTCTTGAACTCCATAATTTGACGAAAATGCCTTAATTACATTCGTTCTTAGCTGAAAAATTGTGTTGTTTAGAAATTTGGAGAAAGCGGTGCTTGAACAGCAAATTATAAAAGTTTTTTAAGTCATTTTATTATAAAAATATAAAATAATTAATTTTTGATAACTCTAAGATCAGTTTTATGAATCTTTTGGTTACCTCTGTAAAGTTAAAAAAGTTATTTAAAATGCAATTCTAAATAAATTTACTAAATGATATTTTGCTTAAAAATTAAAAATAAAGGTAGAATGATTTTTTTTCGAAAAATGAAATTTTTGTTCCATTTGTCCTCTTGTTAATCCCATCCAAGGACAGTCTGTATATACAGGTTGAGCTAAATAACATAACACATAGGCAATGTGACGAAAAAAGACAATCTAACTAAATGCAGGCATAAATATGCTTGACTAATACTGTTTGTTTGTTTATTACATTACTCGCCGATGTACAAAAACTGCTTGCTCATATAGTATATAGACTGACTCTGATTAATACCATCATTAATTTACATTTGTAAAGCGTTAATTTTTATTGGACGATTTAATTTTACAATTTAAACATTTACTATGGACCACCCAAACAAATCAGAAACGAAAACATGGACCTTATAAAAGCAGAGTTTCGCGATATATTTGAGGAAACACACAGTGACGCTGAAGAAGACCTAACCAATAATGTAGTCAAAGTAATTGATTTTGACATTTATTATTTCAGTAGCGGTCCTTTCCTTTTAAAATGGGGATTTGGAGGGGGAGATAGAATAGAGCAAATATTATCAATGATGGAGTTCATTCAAATCTGACAAAAAAACAACATGTCGTGTTTATTGCTACATTAGCTGCTAGGTATACACAGTTTTAATGTTCCATATGACTTAGTTAGCCAATAGTGTTTTTTTACTTTGTGGTACTAATACCTTAAAATTAGGACAGCAGAATCACATTGGTATTTTTTAATAATATTTTTTTTTAACAAAACATGCCATTTTTTGGGCTTTCTACCTATTATATTTTAACTTTATTGGTCTTTGTTTTTCGACAAAATAATGTTTTAAATACTATCAGACCACAATTAAATGGTCTGTAATAATCTTGTACCGCAATTTTTGAACAAATATGGAGTTCATTTTATTATACTAATATAATATAAATATAATATATTAATACAGGTCTTGGAAAAAAACAGGTGTACACACTTGCAGTACTTGCCAAATAATTTTTTTTAATTTTCTTGTTTTAAATGTAAAAGAAAACACAAAAAAATCATGATAAATCAAATTAGTTTGTCACTTAGTATTTAAAAAACTTATTTAAAAGAAAAAAAAATAAGATTGGTAAATTAACCGAATTTTTATTGGGAAAAAATCCAATGTTCATTTTGTTTTTAATTTTTATATACATTTTTGCACATCGGCCTAACATTAAATTCCAAACATTTTCTTTCAATAGCTTTTTAAGATATTCAGAGAACTAACCTCACTTTTTGATATTTTAATATAGTTTTTATTATTTATCTCTCCAACCGACGACGATGGGCCAAATGTCATTATTGAATTTTAGGTAAATCGATAAGCAGAGGTGATTGCCAAATGAAGTTTTTAATAATTTAACAAATAATTTTTTCCCGTATGTGTTTAACTCATTGGCGGTCACTGTATAACATTTTTAAAACAAAACATGTTTTTTTGTAACTTGGTAATTGTCGTAAGTTGCGACAACTCTGATTTTAACGAAATTTGGTAAACGGGGCTTTTGGGGCGCTGATCACGAATCTGAAAGATTTTTTTTCGAAAACGTTTCGATCTTGGGATATTCGTCATCAAAGTTGACATTCAAACTTTGTTAATTTTTACTATGTATATTCTCCCTTCTTTTTCACTAAATTCCTGATATAATTAACATAAAAAAATCTTTTTAAATGTTTATTGATTTTATGCCTTTCTTTATTAATATGAAAGGTTTGCTTTTACATCAAGTCGCTATGTCTGAAACCATTATGCACATAGGTGTATGCATGGTTGCGGCGTTTTAGGAGTAAAAAATTGAAATTTAATGAAAAAAATTGTGTAAAATAACTAAATAAGAGGTTTTTTAAAAGATCTTCATAAAATATTGTGCGCCAATGTAGTGTTTTAACAAGAATTTTGTGCGAGATGGCGGAATATAGTGAGACTAAGGATAGTTTGAATCCCCAATTTGAACTTTGTAGACCATTACCTTAAACTTGCTAAACTAAGTCATGTAGAACATTAAAACTGTGTATACCTGGGAGCCTAAAATTAGCCTAAAAGGATGACATAATTGAAAAAACAAAAAGTTTTTTTTTAATTGTGGTCTGATACTATTTAATATATTATTTTTTCGAAAAAACAAAGAGCAAAAAAAAGTTTGAAATATAATAGATAGAGAGCCTTAAATAGCCTAAAAATATGGCATATGTTTTGTTTCAAAAATGTTTTATTATTAGAAAATACTGATGTGGTTCTGCTGGCTTTTCTTAAGCTAGCAGAATCACAAAATAAAAAATATATATTTGCTTAACTAAATCATATACAACATTAAATTTGTGTATACCTAGAGCCTTAAACTCTTTAGGCTCTCTACCTATATTAATTTAAACCTTTTTACTGTTTGTATTTTTGAATTGATTTGTTTACTAAAAATATCGATGTAATTCTGCTATCTTAATCTTAAGGAAGTAAAAACAAATAAACCTTTGTTAAACTAAGCCATACAGAACATTAAAACAAACAACAATAATATATTTTTTTAAATTGTGGGCTGATATAATTTAATCCATTTTTTTCCAAAAAAACAAAAAGCAAGAAAGTTTAAAATATAATAGGTAGAGAGCCTAAAAATATAGCATATATTTTTGTTTCAAAATTTTTTTATTTTTTGAAAAATACTGATGTAGTTTTGCTGGCTTAATCGTAAGCTAACTAACCAGAACCACAAAGTAAAAAAATATATATTGCTAAACTAAGTCATGTAGAACATTAAAACTGTGTATACCTGGGAGCCTAAAATTAGCCTAAAAGGATGACATAAATGAAAAAACAAAAGAGTTTTTTTAATTGTGGTCTGATACTATTTACCTAATATATTATTTTTCGAAAAAACAAAGAGCAAAAAAAAGTTTAAAATATAATAGATAGAGAGCCTTAAATAGCCTAAAAATATGGCATATGTTTTGTTTCAAAAATGTTTTATTATTAGAAAATACTGATGTGGTTCTGCTGGCTTTTCTTAAGCTAGCAGAATCACAAAATAAAAAATATATATTTGCTTAACTAAATCATATACAACATTAAATTTGTGTATACCTAGAGCCTAAAAATAGCATAAAATGATGACATACTTTAAATAGAAAACACATGAAGTATATTTTTTACTGAGGAAAAGACAATATTAAAATATTTCACAATCTTATAGTACACGATTCGTCTTTGAATGTATAGGGGTGTTTTTGGGTCCTAAAGTTTACAAATCCAAATTAAATGTATACCAATTAGGAGCCTAAAAAAGCCTAAAAATATGGCATAACTAAACAAAACAAATACTTTCTATTCACCAAGATCTTGGTGTGGTTCTGCTAGCTTAAGCTTAAGCTAGCAGAACCACGGATTTTTAAGAAAACGAGGAGCAAAAAAAGGGTAATAATATATTATATAACTATATGGCATATATTTTGTTTCAAAATTTTTTTATTATTAGAAAATACTGATGTGGTTCTGCTGGCTTAATCTTAAGCTAGCATAAACACAAAGTAAAAAAAAATAATATTTGCTCAACTAAGTCATGTAGAACATTTAAAATGTGTACACGCAGAGCCTAAAAATAGCCTGAAATGATGGATTTTTCTAATAAAACAGGGAGCAAAAAAACTTTTAATTGGAGTAATAAAATAGTCTAAAAAGAGCCTAAAAATATGGGCTTAAAAGAATCCAAAATTAGGGTGTGGTTCTGCTAGCTTAAGTAGTATCGTCCAAACGACCAACCTGTTTGCGTGCTTCTTTGACGCTAAAAAACCGACAAGCTCTGAATCACCGGGGAACCATTTGCCAAGCCCTTGAAACGACGTGAATTCCGTCCACGTCGACGTCCACGTCCGCGCTATGTGGCACGGTATGCGGCGTGGAGCAGCACCTTGAATGTTTGCAAGTCTGGACGCGGCTTTATACTTAATGAAAAATACATTATAAATATACAGGCCGTTACAGAAAGTTGTTAAGACAATTTAAGGGCACATTCTACTACTGAAAATATGAAAAAAAAATTTAAACATGGGTTCGCAATGTTATTTAGAGCATTAAGAGGGGTAATTTATTACTAACTTAGTTACGTTTAATAAGCCAGTGGCGTCTCGAGCGAAAACTGCAGGAATATTTATTGCAAAAAAGACGGTACCCTCTGACTGTGTAAATGTGTGAAAAAATGTGTGCTTTCTTTAGATTAAGTAAATAAAAATACAGCTTTTATGTCTCATAATTTTTTTGTGGATCTTGTTAAGTTTAAGACAAAACAAATAAAATCTACCTAATTGCATATTTTGAGACCATAAAAGAAACATTGCAAAAACCTTTTTTTTAATAGGTTTTATAATTTTTATTAGTAATGATATCACAACAACGTAAATATTTTTTAAATAGGGTTTACGTACAATCTAATAATTTTTCCCAAAATAAGTGCTGCCATCCTTAGTTAAAACGTCTTAACTACATTTTTTTGTTAACTTGGCAGAATATATAAATAATGCATAGAATAACTGGTATACGCATTTAGGTCAACATTTTTAATAAAATGTAGTTAGGACGTTTTACATTTTTTTAAACATCCTGTATCTGAAAACAAAAAATTTCCAGATCATGTTTATATGACTTTTTTATATTTTCTTACGTAAAATCTGCCCTTAAATCTTCTTAACAACATTTTGTATCACCCTGTATAACTTTAATAAATGCAAATGTTACATATTTTAGCTTTTAAAGTTAATGTAATAAAGATAACACCACAAACATTAAAAATAAATATGTTTAAAAAAGTAACTGGTTTCAGAAGACAAATTACAATCAAAAATATTCTGTACAAAAAGCAATAAGTAAATATTAAATATTTGCTTACCGACTATGCAAATAATTTTTAATGTTTGTTGAAGCACCTAAAACATAAGTTTTTATGATCTACTGTCTGCTGTGGACACGGCAAACATATGGTATCTAGGTTTAGTAAACTCTGCGAACTTAAAAGCATACATAATAAAAATTATTGTTTAAATTATTTTGTTTTTTGTGCTTTTTACTGACAAATTTATACGTACATAAAGTGAAATACATCTGGCTTTCTGTTCTAATGCCGGCTTTACACGTCTCAAGTAGCTAAGGCAAGTTACTAAAGCAAGTAAGTAAAAAATATGTATGTCTATTTATCTACTTGCGCAAGTACTAAATTAATTGGGTTTTCACGCTTCATGTACCTAAATTTAGTTATTTGATTTAGGATCTTGGTTAAGCTACTTGACACGTGTAAAGCCCGCTTAAATTTAATATCCCTAAATACTCTAAAAGGTGCGGAAAAAAGCTCCCACAAATTCCTGTGACTAAAATATGACTATCTAACCCAACTTACTTTTGTCCAAAAGTGGATGATTTTGGAGATATAGGGCGTATAGGGCGTTAAAAATTTATTTTGGTTTTGGTTTTTACTCGGTGTTTTCTAAACTAAAATTGGGACAATACGCCTACTTTCACAAAATTATTTATTAAAAACTAAAACCAGGATTACCCTGTATCTTCGAAATCATCCACTTTTGGACTAAGTGAAATTTGATTAGGTCGTAATATTTTAGCCTCAGGATTTCGTAGTAGCTTTTTTCCGCACCTTTGAAGACACCCTGTATATACCTTGTATATACAGGGTGGTAGAATACCTGGAAATCTGATCACTTGAAAACTGTTGGAGAAAGACACCATTCAAAATGTCGTGTATCAGTTACAAATAAAAGACAATGGAAGTCCAAGAAAGTAGTAATATTAAAAACATAACATTGTCTACAACCTTTCGGTATAACAAAAATATGTTTTAAATTTTACGCGGAATCAAAAAAATATATATAGGGTGCTCCATTTAAAATAGGGAAGTTGACATTAACTTCCGGAATAAACAGACTTGCTAGAATTGGTATCATATTTTAGTTGTATGTCCCCCATTGACTTTCTAAATTTTACAATTTTTCAAAGCCTAGGTACTTTTCGAGAAATCGATCGCAGCAGTTCCTCGTGGGATACCCTGTACAGATGAGTGGCTTATTTTGTTTAAGGTTTATATCTCGAAAAATATTAAATTTTCTACACACAAAATCTAACTACACCACTGAATTCTAAGTAGAAATGTCTACTTATATCAGTTTTAACTTTTGTTTTAAGTTACAAAACGAACGAAATACAAGGGGGATCCGAAAATGGGGAAAACATGCATTTCGCCCTGTATGTTAACAACGAAAAAGCCAAGGAAATTCTTTAACTGTAAACTTTCGTTGAATCAAAAAGTAGCAACACTTCGCTGAAACCGCAAGTCTTTATCTCTTATAATAACCAAGATACACTGCACTTACAACGAAATCTGGACACCCTGTGCATCAAACTTTCTGTCGAAACCAGAGGTCAGAACTCGGGCCGAATGGACGAGGAACTTCAAAACAAACGAAAAATTCACAGCGAGAGAAGAACATTTTTGTAGACTAATAGGTTTTCTCCATAAGACGAGACGAGACGAAAGCTGAGAATATCTCGTGTTGGCGGCATCACAACTGACCCTGACTGACTAAATTGACGTTATCTACATGCAGAAAGACAATGGTTCGCGATTATATTCGTGCTGTAAGGGCAAGAAACTCCAAACAACCGGCCGATCGGCTGGTATTACTTCTGCATGTCATCAACATCCGCTTAAAGAGCCCGACCCAAAGACCGTGCCTAAGACTGCATATAAATTAATCTGCCTCTATACTTATGTACCTACATGGACGGTCTAAAAAAACAAGTAGGTATACACACTACGATGTATTTATTATTTAGGCTTACAAAGCAGGACTGCAGTCGTCTCTGATGCGGAATCAGAATGATGCAAGATGAAAATGAACATACATACTTAATGCACACTAACTTTGCCAAGATAAAAATGTTATAAAAATGTACATGGCATTACAAATTCGAGGCGCACCATTAGGATCTTGAAAACGGTAAAAAATACAGGGTTGCTTAAATTAGGGCAAAATTAAGCATTTTAATCCGTTTTAAAAGTTCAAAAATTTATTGCTGTCTGTTTAGGAATTATTCGGAAACAAAAAACGACATTTTGTGTGTTTATTTGTTTCTGAATTTATTATAACAGATATAAATATCACATGACCACTGTAATGTTTTAACAAAATGACATTATTAAATTTAAGATCCGTCGTTTGGTCTTTAAATCACCATTATCAACAACTTTTTTATAGTCGAAACATTTTGTTTTAAGCTTAATAAACTCTAATTTTAATTTAAAATTTTACAACATATCATACGTTACATTTTTACGACCTTTTAACAAGAAAAATTCTTGGAAAAGCATTATTTGCTCTAATAAAAATCACACAACTCTTATCATAGATGTTTGTAATCATATCCGTACACATCACACAGGCGTACACAGGTAAGTGTGCATCTACTTTTGTTCATCACCTTAAGCCGCGTTCAGACTTGCAACAACTTAGGTGCCGCTCCACGCCGCATAGCGCGGACGAAGTCGTGGACGGAACTCACGTCGTTTCAAGGGCTTGGCGAATGATTCGCCGGTGATTCAGAGCTTGTCGCTTTTTGGCGTCAAAGGAGCGCGTAAACAGGTTGGTTAGTTTGGACGGTTATTTGGAGAATTGTTACAAGTCTGGACGCGGCTTTACCTATTCTATTAATTACCCCTTTAAATCTATATGACCATGAAGAAAAATGCTTTTATTTTTTCTTTAGTCCTTAGACACGATACTAGGCGTCAGCGTTAGCGGCCAGCATTGAGCGGAAAATGTGAGAACGCGGTCTTTAATCTTTATGCGAGAAAAAAGAACTCGCTCGGCGCTAACGCTAAGTATCGTGTCTGAGGCCTTAGACCTGTAGATATAATGGAAATTATATCCGCTATTCTTTATATTTAAATAGCCCTATTTCCGAAACTGAAAGATAGAAATCTAGGATTTTCTAAACCTCTTTTAAAGACCTTTTAAATAATACCATAATATACAGGCTGCTCAATCTAAAAAAGTTCGCCTTTTCATTTTTCTTCACTTTTTGATATTCATTTGTTTCTTTCGTGATGCTTAAAAGATAATGGCAAAAAACTATCTTTTTCATTTATCGTTGTAAGTGGGTGGCACATATAAATAAAAACTGTCCTTTTTCTACAAACCACTTAATAAATTTATGATGCCGTCATAAATCGATATTATCATTAAGTGTAATGGTCGTTTTAGAATTATTTTTTTAAAAGGTTTTTTGAGAAAAAAACCTTTTGGAAATACAGTTTATGTAGTACCAAATTATTTAAAATAAAATGATCTTTTAGAATATGCTAACAAGCCACTAAAATTCCAATTAAAAAAAACAAAGGAGTTATGACCAAACATAAATGATTTTTCAAACTTTAACTCCGTCCTAGCAAGTCGTAAGAAAACAATAGACGATTAATATTATTTTTTCATTGCTACTTGACTTAAAATTAATCAAATTAGAAACTAAATAAACTTTGACAGCCCAAGTGTTAAAAAATGACTTGAGGTGTCATTGTATTTAGAATGTCATATAGGTAATACCAAAAGGGATAAAAAATACCTGTGGTGAAATTTACAATTTGAAAATAGCAGTAATTTCCGGGTAAACCGGAAGTAATAGAAAAATAAATGGAAAGATTAACCAATCCATGTTTATGTCAAATATTAACATTCCAAATATCATTTTTCTATCTTTAAAGACAAAAAAGTTATAGGGGGAACCACCTTGGAGGAACACCCGATATAGATTTTGTTAAAATCCCGACGAAAGGAAACAATGGTTGTGCATCAGAAAATGCTTCCTAGTACATAGTGACTGGGTTTCAAATTTTATTAAAATAATAAGATTTAAAGTGGTATCACAAATATAAACAAAAAACAGGGTGTCCTGAAAGGTATGGTTATATATGATAGGGTTAATAGAGTGACTCAAAATAATGTTGAATAAAAAGTTAAAATTTTTAATTTTGTTAATGTTTCTCTGTGCGTTAAGCCACTGATTATCCGAACTGCGTACTTTTGAAGCAAAAAAAACCCTATTAACCTGAGCACCATCACCATAACAAATAATCACATATCGTAAATGACTATGAAAGTATACATAATAAAGAGTAAGTAGGGTGTCTCACAACAAGCACTACGTAATTTGGCACAAAGAAAATCTATATGCGAGTCCCACTGCAACTTAAAATCTAGATTCAAACCTAACATTTTAGTGGTTTTACTACAATTAATAGGACTTGCCGTATTTTCAAAAAGTGTAAATCTATCTAAATTAAGCCGTCTTGATAGAGTAGGTATACAAAAGAGCTGTGGTTTTGCTTGTGTTTAAATTAAGATAATTTTTTCTGACCACAAAATTATTTTACGATATACGTTTTCACTACTAATTTTTAACTTACTAAGGGTATTTTCTTTAATTAAAACATTAGTATCATCAGCGTAGCAAACTGAGAAATTTAAGTTGGTGTTAAAATAATTAAAAAAGGTATATTTTTGTTGTTTTTAGAAAAAATGTTTTTTCGGTCATTTTTTAAAGATTTTTGTATTTAGGGAAGAAATCGGGATAGCTCCGGACGACTTAAAGGGACAATATTTTGTCTCTAAATGGGATTTGTAGTTACCTTTCATATTCCGTTTTAAAAAAAGGTATATTTTGTTGTTTTTTAGAAAAAATGTTTTTCGGTCATTTTTAAAGATTTTTGTATTTAGGGAAGAAATCGGGATAGCTCCGGACGACTTAAAGGGACAATATTTTGTCTCTAAATGGGATTTGTAATTACCTTTCATATTCCGTTTTAAAAAAAGGTATATTTTGTTATTTTTTAGAAAAAATGTTTTTCGGTCATTTTTTAAAGATTTTTGTATGTAGGGAAGAAATCGGGATAGCTCCGGACGACTTAAAGGGACAATATTTTGTCTCTAGATGGTATTTGTAATTACCTTTCATATTCCGTTTTAAAAAAAAGGTATATTTTTGTTGTTTTTTAGAAAAAATGTTTTTCGGTTATTTTTTAAAGAGTTTTGTATTTAGGGAAGAAATCGGGATAGCTCCGGACGACTTAAAGGAACAATATTTTGTCTCTAAATGGGATTTGTAATTACCTTTCATATTCCGTTTAAAAAAAAAGGTATATTTTTGTTGTTTTGTAGAAAAAATGTTTTTCGGTCAATTTTTAAAGATTTTTGTATTTAGGGAAGAAATCGGGATAGCTCCGGACGACTTAAAGGGACAATATTTTGTCTCTAAATGGGATTTGTAATTACCTTTCATATTCCGTTTTAAAAAAAGGTATATTTTTGTTATTTTTAGAAAAAATGTTTTTCTGTCATTTTTAAAGATTTTTGTATTTAGGGAAGAAATCGGGATAGCTCCGGACGACTTAAAGGGACAATATTTTGTCTCTAGATGGTATTTGTAATTACCTTTTATATTCCGTTTTAAAAAAAAAGGTATATTTTTGTTGTTTTTTAGAAAAAATGTTTTTTCGGTCATTTTTAAAGATTTTTGTATTTAGGGAAGAAATCGGGATAGCTCCGGACGAGTTAAAGGAACAATATTTTGTCTCTAAATGGGATTTGTAATTACCTTTCATATTCCGTTTAAAAAAAAGGTATATTTTTGTTGTTTTGTAGGAAAAATGTTTTTTCGGTCAATTTTTAAAGATTTTTGTATTTAGGGAAAAAATCGGGATAGCTCCGGCCGACTTAAAGGGACAATATTTTGTCTCTAGATGGGATTTGTAATTACCTTTCATATTCCGTTCTAAAAAAAAGGTATATTTTTGTTGTTTTTTAGAAAAAATGATTTTTCGGTAATTTTTTAAAGATTTTTCTATTTAGGGAAGAAATCGGGATAGCTCCGGCCGACTTAAAGGGACAATATTTTGTCTGTAGATGGGATTTGTAATTACCTTTCATATTCCGTTTTAAAAAAAGGTATATTTTTGTTGTTTTTTAGAAAAAATGATTTTTCGGTCATTTTTTAAAGATTTTTGTATTTAGGGAAGAAATCGGGATAGCTCCGGCCGACTTAAAGGGACAATATTTTGTCTCTAGATGGGATTTGTAATTACCTTTCATATTCCGTTTTAAAAAAAAGGTATATTTTTTTGTTTTTTAGAATAAATGATTTTTCGGTCATTTTTTAAAGATTTTTGTATTTAAGGAAGAAATCGGGATAGCTCCGGCCGACTTAACGGGACAATATTTTGTCTCTGGATGGGATTTGTAATTACCTTTCATATTCTGTTTTAAAAAAGGTATATTTTTGTTGTTTTTTAGAAAAAATAAAGTTTCGGTAATTTTTAAGGATTTTTGTCTTTGGGGATGAAAACGGGATAACTCCAGGCGACTAAAAGGGGCAATATTTGGTCTTCAGATGTGAATAAGAATTATCTTTCATTATTTGTTTAAAGAAAATGTATATGTCTGGTTTTTCCGAAAAAATCGATTTTCGGTCATCTTGTATGGAGAAATAACTGTTTTTTTTACTTACCAAGTCGCAATTATGCTAACTGTAATAATTTTTCCTTTAATTTTTTATTTATGGTTTATGTTCTACAAATAAAAACCCAATAAAACTAGTTACACAATCATAGTATGTATAGTATCCATTTTAATATTTAAAATAATTCCATTTGGACGTTTGTCTTTTGTTTAGTTCGTCGATGGCGAAATTTCGTACGCGGCGCGACTTTCAATTTCAAGCCTGTTATTTTGCTTGGCCCTACCGTTCAGCGAACGTTGGAAACTTAAGGATCATGTTTGTATTGAGTAGTAGAAAAATTATAACAAGATAATTTTGTTTGTCTTTTTAAAATCTACAATTTTGCTTTGTACAGTTTTTTGATTATAGGCATACTTTGCGATTTATTAGCGAAAAACCCATTAAATGTTCAATTTTTGCGTTGTTATTTTCAAATGGTTACAATATGCCCTCAAATATGCCATTAATATTAATATTTTCAAGGAAATTACAACAAAAATAAAGATAAATTAATATAATTAATAAAATAAACTATGGAACTTACCATCAACTTTTCCTAGTGTTAGAATGGTAATAGTCTTTATTGCAGGAATTGCCCATGCTGCCAAATGGAAGTACTGTGAGTTTGCTTCAATTGCCTCATGTCCCCATTTTAATCCAGCAGCCAAGAACCAAGTTAAAGTCAGTACAACCCACCAAATGCTTGAAGCCATACTAAAGAAGTACAAAATCATAAATAGGATGGTGCACAACTCATACTTGGTTCCTTGAGTAATAGTGCTTACTGTAACATTTCCGTGTTTGGAAGGAAAAGGTTCACGACAAGCAATTGTATCCCCAACTAAAAATCCCACTAAATATGCAAAAGCCACCATAAAGTAACAAACAGAAAGAAAAATAATTGGTCTTTCTGGATATCTAAATCTGTCTGTATCAATTAAAAAAGTACACACTGTAAACAGGCAACTAACAGAACACAAAATAGCCCAAATGCCTACCCATACTCTAGAAAACTGACGTTTTCCTTCATTAAAGAACATCATATGACATGGTGCACCACAGTTTTTTCAACTTTGTCACCCACTGTAAAATTGTATTCTAATACTGCCGGAACTTTAAATTGTTCTGGACAAACAAAACCAAAATTTTTACCACGTGGAGGCACTTCAAACTGATTGGCACGAGAGTTTTGGTTTGAGGCACTAGAACTTTGAGTACTAGGTGGAACAGATAGTTTATTTTCACCAACACATAATTCCTCAGATATTGCATTATCTGGATAATTATCACAGTTTAGGGATTCAGGCCACTGAAATCCAAATTTCTTCATTATACCTTCACATCCTTCTTTTGCAGATAAACAAAGAGAACGACACGGAGGAAGGGGATGATCGAGAATAGTACAAACCGGCACAAATACTGAGCACAAGAAAAATTGTAAATCCGGACTACAATTTATTTTCACTAAAGGAAAATACTGATGAACTTCCAATCCTGCTTCTTCTTGAGTGTTATGACCCTGCAAATTAGGCATTATGGTTGTATTGTATGGTATGCCACTGCAAAATGGTATGTTTATCGGTTGGCACTTATCATGTGGTGGTATAGTGTCTTCTGCATCACTAATTCTTGTAGTACCGTGTTGCAAACTAAGAACTCCATTCCCCAAAAAATAAACAATAACAAGTAACATTACATTCATCTTGATTGCAGCTTTTTCTTTTATGAAAATATAACACAAAAAAATATTAATCCATTTTTGTTACATTAAATGATGAAATACGAAAATATAAACAAACGGTAAAAATCGAACAACTACACCGAGACGATTTACATTTAAAGGAAACTGAATCGAGAAGAGCAAGAAAGTTGAAATCCAAACAAAATGAAAAAGAAAACCGATACCGTGTTGTAAGTGCAAAAGAGATACACATATAATGTATAGTAAATGTAGTGTTTATATCTTCGCCGAAGTGGTGACTCAAATCAAATTACAGGTCCGGTAACTGTTTTTTAGTCTTGTTTGGCAAAGGGTAAAGTGTAGTGTAGTGTATTGTAGTGGAGGACTAAAAAGTGGAAATAAGTCGAGGTGTTTTAGAGACAAGGTGGCCTAACTTTTCATTTGACAGCCGATAGATGTGACGCCAAGGGTATCCTTTTTAAAAGAAAGATCGTTATTTCCTTATTGTTTTCTTAAAATGGTGTTAACCGTGTTTATATTTGTGAGTAAATAATGGGGTAATTTTCTAGAAACCGGCGGCAACTCCGATTTTGACGAAATTTGGTAAACGGGGGTTTTTGGGGCGCTGATCACGAATCTGAAAAATTATTTGGCGGAAACGTTTCGTTCTCGAGATATCCATCATCAAAGTTGGTATTTGAACTAACCTTATTTTTACTGTATCCTGCCTTCTTTTTGCACACAATTCTTGATTTAAAGCTAAAGTATCACACAATATTTGATTTTCACCTTTTAAAACCCCGTTTTTTACGTATTTTACAATATTTTTGCATTAAATTGCGTGGCTTTTCTTTGATAATGCGGCAACCCCAGTTTATGTTGAATTTACAGTGGGATATAAAATAATGTAGATATTTTGAATAATGGTTATAAGAAATTTAAGGAGATTTTGGATAGGGTTACTTTTAATATAATGTACTAATGTGTGTAGATTAAGATATGTAGGCTCAAATCTAGATTAGTTAGTAAGTAACCTACTCTGATGAATCATTATCATCGTCATCTGTATCGACCTCAATAATTAAAGGCTGTGCAGAAGAAATTACTAATCTTTCTTTCTCCCATACAGTTTTCATTACTTTTGTGACGTGCCCCACATAGTTTTTCCAATTTTCTTTATTAACTTGGCCAAGTGCCATTTCCCATGTCTTTAGGACATCTTTTGTCTGAATAATTAATTTGTCATAGGCACGCTTTGCTTGACTCCATACTATTTCGATGGCATTAAATTCGCAATGATATGGAGGCAAGCGCAGCACTTGATGCCCAGCCTCCTGAATTAAAGCATCGACTACATAGGATTTTGGGGGTTTAGGTATGCTTTGAATTAAGCACCACAAAACCTTTTTGTAGCCGACTTATCAAATAAAATATTGTGGTCTTTTAACCACTTTACCATGTTTTCTTTCTTCAAGCCACAATTTGGCAAATTTTCTAATAGCCTACTATGGTAACTGGCATTATCTAAAATAATAATAGAACGCCTTTTCAAATTTGGAAGCAGATCATCTTTAATCCACTTCTCAAAATTTTCGGCATTCATCTCTCCATGGTAATCCCCAGCTTTCGATTTTGATTTAAAAATTCTACTAACTTCAGGAGGTGATTCCTTGCATAATTCTAAGCAAAAAGTTCTTTTTACCATATGTCCAAAAATTAGTCATTTTGGAAAAAAAATGCTGAACCTGTTTCTTTTTAGTCATAAAATAAATTAATTTTTCACACTAATTATTTAAAATCATATGCCTAATAGCGTAAGATAACATATTTACTAATTAACTGCCTCTAAAAATATATATTTTTTTGCCTATTAAATAAAATTATCCCAAGAAAAACAGACAAACAAAATCCCTCACACAATTAGCAACGTCGTACGCGACATGGTGTCGGTAGGCAAAAAAATAAGTACCTACGTCGCGTCGGGAAAAAAATTGTTTGATAGTTTCTTGCTTAAATTTTTTTAATATAATTTTGCATGCGCTGTGAGTGAAGATTCCTAAAAACCTGAGGGTCTTTCCAGTGACGAAAATTTTTGTGCGTCACGCTCCAGGGCTTGAAGCTCTTGAACTGCTCTAAAAAGTTAGTCACTGGAACGCATCCTTAGACAAGGAAAGAGAGATACTTTAAGAAATTTTAAAATTTCGTTGTTTTTAACCTTTCTTGGCTTTATAATAATAATCTCTTTTTAATATCTAATTCCATTTTAAATAAATAATTTTAAAAAATCCATCCTTAATCATAAAAAAACACGTTTGAAGCACAAAAACCAAAAGAGGGGTTGGAGCATGAGGGGCAAGGGGAAAGAAAAACGGAGTAGCTCAGGTGCATAACACTTTCCGTCACTGGAACGCCATAAAGTAGAACGAAATGCTCCTGAGCTACTCGGGAGCGCTCTATTTGCGTCACTGGAAAGCCACTCTGATGTTTTTATGTTAGCGGTGTGCACGTGTTTTCGTAACGGCCGAGAATGGTGGCGCCCCCTACTGAGCAAGCATCAGTGAAGGTTATTCACAATACCAGTAGCAGTTTTTGGATTGACAGCTACAATTTATGCATTGAATTCAATTTATGAATTGAATATTATTATTTCATATTGAACAAAAGTAAATATTTGAATAATTTGTACCGGAATTTCTGGGAGCGGAAAGCTCGACCATCCAGATTTTCCACGTACGAAGCCCTGAAAAGCATAGTCCGGACGGGGGAGAGCTGGTTAATCGTCTTGCAACGGGACCAACAGCAGAGGAAGCAAAGCAAAGTAAGATTAAGGTTGGGTTGGGTTTTGTAATAAAAAAATAATTAATTCGATCCAGATTCCAATATTTTATTTTACCTCAAATTGAAAGTATATTTTTCTGCGGCCCTCAAGCTTCTGTAGTAAATTTAATTGGTCCGCGAAGGTATGTTGTTTGGAAAGCCCTGTGCAATAAAATTGCTCGTCTAGGCCTAATATTGAAGATTGCACACAGAGTTTAACTTTTATTAGGGTAGGGTCAGTATTCCGCAATACTACCAAATCAAACTATTGTCCGACTGAACACGAAAACATTGCACAATTCGTATTTTTGTGCAATATAATTGAGCATTTGGATTCATATTGTGCAATGCATGAATGCAGATCTAGGGGCCGCCTTAGAGAATTTCAAGGTCGTTTCTTATGACTAAAAAAATTTAATTTGATTTATAAATACTTCAATTTAAATGTATGTTCTCGAATCTTTTTACTAGTTGACAGCATCAGTGCGTGCATTTTGATATGAATTAGATGTTTTTGTACGCGAGTATCACGATATGGATACGAAATGCTTTCTATTTACGGAAAGGCTCATTGTAATTCTAAAGAAGCTTCTGATCGAAGGCTACCAACTAGAAGAACGTTTGTAGAAGCGAAGACTCCCAAAGACTTCTGAACACAGAGAGCGTAGTTGCCTAATTTTAACAATTGTGAATGACATCGTGAAGTTAAACCAATTTTGAATTCAATTGAGGATTCGATACGGCGTACGAGAAGTATTATGATTATAAGTCCCGTTAACATGGGGCGTACGAACGCTCGACGTACTACGCCGCCTGTCTGACGTCGAGCGTGAATTTTGTTTTCACCTGGGAGACGCTTGTTAGTCTCAAAATAAACGAACAAGAGTTTGTTCTAGGCAATGTTGCCGTTGCAGCATATTGCCTGATTAAAAAAAATCAAAACTAGACGTTTATGGGTACATCCTCTTGTAAACCAAAGGTTACTAAAAGATGCATTTGTGACGGTGACAAAATTTTATTACAAATTCTACAAGAGATATTTTTGCTAATTATTTTATAGGCGATAAAAAAGTTCATTGGAAGACAAAAAAAATACGGTAACACTGAATTTTAAAAGTGGGCTTATTTAAGTACCCAAGGCCTTTGCATCTCGATTTTTCTAGTTTTTTTTCCGAAATATCCCAAAGTGTATGTAATTAACATTTTTTAATTAACTGGTTCAAAAAATTTTCGATTTAAAGTGGACTGTATTTCTGTTAATAAATTTAATTATTATTTATTAAATTAAGAGAAAAAAACGACGATTAGTGGTCCAAGTCTTACCTTATTGGTCTGGATCCAACTAATGATAACTTGTATGGCACGACGCGGTACCCGGGTACGAGATAGCCTTAGGCGACACACTGGCCCTTTTCAGCTTCGAAATCGTACTGATTTGTATTCAATTTTGGCGAGCCCATAAAACTACTATAGACTCGAACCAAGCTAAAAGAGCGCGGCAAACAAATAACCGTAGAAAAATTGAAAAATAAAAAAAATCCCTTTTGCAATTTAATTAATATTTACGAAATAATTATAATTAATACTTATATTATAAAAATAAAATTAGAACAAGAAGAAATATATATTAAGTAAACAAAAAAAAAAAATATGCGTGTACGGAACATTCCGCCCCAAAATTAAGAATTAATTTTCCTAATCAATTTATAGGAAGGGGGCACAGTTTTACTACTGGCCTCTGGTAGGAACCATGAGCGGTCCTTACAGTACAGACACGACAAATGCTATCTTTACCCTTGTGCACCTCAGTAGCTCTTGCTAAATTCCAATACAAAGGAGATGCATTTCATCTTTTATTAAAACTAGCATACCTACGTTAACAGGAGGTGCAGAGCTGTTCCATTTGGAACGTTGTTGTAGGTTGTGTAAGTATTCTTGGTGCCAGCGCTTCCAAAAATCTTGTGACAACCTTTGGAATAATTGCCAACGATTAAGGCGGTTAATATTTAACGTAGCTAAGTCTGAAGTTGGGACCGCTGTAGAAGGTTCAAGGGTTAAAAAATGCCCTGGTGTACGAGCTGCAAGATCAGCTGGATCTGAACTGACACTACAAAGCGGTCTCGAGTTCAGAGTTGACTCAATTTAAAAGAATACAGTGGATAACTCCTCATAGGTGAATATTTGTTCTTTACTGATTTGACGGCCGCCTCCCACAAACCACCAAAATGAGGACTGGCGGGGGATTAAATGACCACGAGATTTTCTCTCTTTCAGCAGCTGCTATTATAAGTTTTAGTAACTCACGGTTTGCACCCCCGAAATGTTTTACCCCGATCGCTAAATAAATTACTGGAATGACCACGGCGTCCAATGAAACGTCGAAGAGCAGCAAGAAAACAATCGGTGGTTAAGTCTGATGCCAGCTCAAGGTGTACAGCCTTAGTGACAAAACAAATAAATAGGCAGAGATATACCTTTTGACTCTTTGAACCTCGTCGTTTAGACATGGTTATAAAGAATGATCCCGCCATATCAACACCAGTAAAACTAAATGGTTTTACTTGTTTGACCCGAGAAGCAGGGAGGTCTCCCATATAGGGTTCGATGGTTCTAGGATTTAGCCTAAAGCATTTAACACATTTCGACAAAACGGATCTAATAGCCCGCTTAGGGGATAAAATACAGAATTGCTGACTTATTAGAAAATGTAAAGTTTGTAAACCTGGGTGAAAATTTAGATTAGATAGAGCAAATAGAGCGCTCCCGAGTAGCTCAGGAGCATTTCGTTCTACTTTTTGGCGTTCCAGTGACGGAAAGTGTTATGCACCTGAGCTACTCCGTTTTTCTTTCCCCTTGCCCCTTATGCACCAACCCCTCTTTTGGTTTTTGTGCTTCAAACATGTTTTTTATGGTTAAGAATGGATTTTTTAAAATTATTTATTTAAAATGGAATTAGATATTAAAAAAGATTATTATTTCAAAGCCAAGAAAGGTTAAAAACAAAGAAATTTTAAAATTTCTTAAAGTATTTCTCTTTCCTTGTCTAAGGATGCGTTCCAGTGACTAACTTTTTAGAGCAGTTGAAGAGCTTCAAGCCCTGGAGCGTGACGCACAAACATTTTCGTCACTGGAAAGAAACCCAGTTAGACGATGAACACGGGGAAAGAATAGGAAATTTTTGATCATAATTTAAAAGGGAATTATTTAAACGCCCACCTACTTTAAGAACACCGTCTTTGTCCAGAAACGAAGAAAGCTTTCTAAAAGGTTTGAATAATGATTTATTTCCCTGAATATTTTTAACTCCCCCAGAATATATTTGGATTTGTACCTGTTTAACAAGAAAAATTAGAGCTGCATGTAGTTCTATCTCTACAAAAAAGCCTGAAAAAGTCTCTATCTTATTCATTCGATTTATAAATCTTAAAACATAAGTGAAAATTCGCTTTATTTTCGAAAGTGTTGAATATTTGTTTAACAAGTACAAGGGAAACTCAGAATCTACATTAACAATTAATGCAGTTTTTCTTTCTTCCCTTTTAACTAACGCTGCATTTTCCTGAATTTGCTCAATTATAGGCCAATTTGCCGAATCAGAGCTTAACCACTCAGGCCCCGCCCACCATAGCCTATGGTGAACTAAATCGAGGGAAATATCCCTCTACAGGCACAATCCGCCGGATTATCAGAAAAAGGAACGTACCTCCATATACTTGGAGAAGTATTTTCCTGAATATGACTAACTCGATTTGCTACAGACATTGCCATCGATGAGGCGAGGATTTTAATCCATGACAGAGTCAACCATAGAATCACACCAGGCAAATACACTAAATGAAATATTCGAATATAACTTGAGGACATAATTATTCAGATCTGACAATAAAACAGCACCACAGAGTTCCAGCCGAGGTAGTGTGACCTTTTTTAAAGGGCTCACCTTGGATTTTGCTACAACCAAATTGACATTAACTGTATTATTATTGCTATTTTCAGTGTGAATATAAATCACAGCCGAGAACCCTTTTTCACTGGCATTGGAAAATCCGTGAAGTTGAAATGATGAATTTGATTTATTGAATATTTGTCTAGGTATAAGAATTGACGATAATGAAGGTAGCTGAGATTTATAAGTCGACCATTTCGAGCTAATAGTCGTATGTGGAACCGAATCCCAATCTAAACCTGTAGTCCATAGCTGTTGAATTAGGTGCTTAGTAAAAAAGGTTACAGGGCTAAGAAAACCCAAGGAATCATAAATCCTTGCCATTTCTGAAAGAAGCACACGCTTAGCGCAAGAAGAATCTTTGGCTTCAACGTGAAATGAAAACGAGTCTGATGATGGTTGCCACTGAAGACCTAGAACCTTGATAAAGGAATCATTTTCCTTATCCAGAGAAAAAGGCTTCATTAGACAAGAACTTTCGGGGAGATTATCTAATAAACTTGGTTCATTTGATGCCCACTTACGAAGTTCAAAACCACCTTTTAAGAGCAACTGAATGAGTTCTTGCTGAAGAACTTTAGCCTCATCAATTGAGTCACAAGTAGAAAGAATATCATCGACAAAAATTTGAGAAGATAGCACTTTTGACGCCAAAGGATAAGGTGAGCCTTTATCTAAAATTAACTGTTGAATGATACGAAGAGCAAGATATGGTGCAGAAAACACTCCATATGTTACAGTGTTAAGAATATATTCTTGTAAGGGATCTTTGGGCGAAATGCGCAAAAATGTTTTTTGATATTTTCTATCTTCGGGCTTAATAAGAATGTGCCGATACATCTGTTTGATGTCAGCGGTTAGAACATAAGTATGTAGGCGAAAATTTAACAAAATGTTTACAATATCCTTTTGAAGTTTAGGGCCTATTAAGAGAATTTCATTAAGAGACGGAGCATTTAAAACTTTGGCCCCTGCGTCAAAGACGACCCTTAGTTTAGTGGTGCTACTTTCAGGGCGAAGAACAGCGTGATGAGGAATATAATATCCTTTTAAATTTAAATCAGTATGTGACAAAATAGACATATGACCACTATCAATGTAGTCTTTCATAAAGTCCCTATATGAATTGTAAAGCTCAGGATTTTGAGTTAGGGGGCGTTCTAAATTGAAAAACCGTCTTTGAGCCACAAAACGAGTGTCAGCACACTCGAAAGCCACATCCTTAAAAGGAAGAGGAACTACATATCTTCCTGATTCGGTGCGATAATGAGATTGGGTGAAAATTTCCTCCCACCTTGAATCATCAAGAGATAAGTTTAACTTGGAAGACGGTTCTTCACATTCCCAAAAATTTTTATAATCTGATCAAGAGGAAAATCAATTGTACAACACAATGACATAATAGAATGTGAAGGAGATGATACTTTACCGGTTAGTACCCAACCAAACATTGTTTCAATAGCAATCGGCTGATTGGACGACCCGAATTTGTTACCACTTTGAAGACTTTGATACTGAAAATATCTCTGCCCCGAGGAGCATATCAATTTCTCCAGTGGAATTAAAATGTTTATCAGCTTATTTTAAATTGAGGATGTGAGACCAGTCTTTTACCTCAAAAGAATAATTGGGCAGGGAATTGCATATTTTGGGAATAATATAAGCTTCAATCTGAAAACTGGGATTTACTTGACCTACTGGACTAATAAGACAATCGACATATCCTGAAATATTCGAAGAAGTCACTCCGAGTCCATTAATTGATAAATTAGAATTTATTTTTGATAGACCTAGACGTTTAAAACACTTCGAACTAATGAAATTACTTTGGCTTCCACTATCAAGAATAGCTCTGATAGTTTGAACAATCAATAATATCAACTCTAATAGTAGATCAAAAAGAACGGTGGTGGGAGCCGAAGTCAAACCAGAAAAAGGGTTATTAGAGACATTTTGCACCCCTTATTTTGCAATTCCGTTGTGGTTAACTTTATTCTGAGACTGCGCAGTAACGCAAACATGATCCGTTATCGTTATTAACCATACCGGACTCCTTTAATTACGGATGAATACCGAAGAGCTTATCGTTATCTTTATCGTTATTGGTAAACTGCGTGGTTGCCAAATTGTAAAATTTTTAATATCGATTATTTAAGAAGGTTGAAATTTTAATACCGTATTAATTAAAATATTATTGATACATAACGAATAATTAGCGAAAAATTCATAGCAGTAAGAAAAATAAAATAGTGTAAAGAAATTAAAACGGACTTGCATTTTTAAGGATGTTTTAAATCAGTAATTAATTTACATGTTACAATCTGGCACACTTGCTTATACTGTATTGTTTACATCTACTTTAAAAAACAAAATCAAGGGAACTGTTTGCATATATTAAAAAATCAATATATAACTTATGGAGAATAAAAGTAAATACTGATTTTTCGCAAACTTTAAAATCGGCGACCACAGGCAAAAATAAGGTTATGGGTCGAAAGCGCAGACGCAAGATAAATTTCTTAAAAGAGGTTTCAAAATCTCTGTCTAAAACTGCTGCCGTAATCGTTATGTTTAATAACGATAACCATAAGGAGGCCAAAAATAGTCTGTTTTTTTAAGAGGTGCAAAATGTCTCTATTTTCATTATTTGAAGTATGGTTATCACTATTTAATTGAAAATGAAGCAAACTGTAATGTCCTTATCGACATTTTTTACAAGTATAAGTAGAATCATATTTTGCTGTAGAATGGGATGATTTAAGGCAATTAACACAGTTTTATTTGGCAATTGTAAATCTTTCATTTGAAGTTTTATTTAAAAATGTAGCACATGAAGTTATAAAGTGATTAGCATTACACAAAGAACATTTATTAGAATTTGAAATCAAACTAGTAAAAGATTTCTTGTTGCTTGTGGCTTCTCAGCCAATACAGAATTTGTAGTTAATGCTACTGAATCAAATGCTATACATTGCTTTAGAAGAAAGTCTTTCAGCAATTTGAAAGTAGGCATTTCAATGCAACTATATTCTAGCTCAAACCTTTGTACAGTATCAGAATCAAGTTTTTGTAAAAGAAGATTGAACATGATAAAATCCCATTCTTCAGTAGGAAATTTTAAGTTAGTTAATGCATCTAGGTTTTCACAAAATGTATCTAATAATTGCCTAAAAAGCCGTGAAGAATTATTATGAGGTTTTTCTAAGTTATAAATTGTCTGCCAATAATGAGTTGCCAATAAACGTTTATTTTGAAATATTTTTAATAAAGTTTCCAAAGCTATGGGATAATTTGTCTCAGTTACTGGAAGATCACTAATAATTGCTAAAACATTATCAGAAAGACATGTAAATAAGTATTGAAACTTTTCTATATTAGTTAAAGTGTCATTTTTATCAATAAGATTTATAAACAAATCATAAAATGTAGGCCAAGTTTTAAAATCTCCATTGAAAACAGGCAATTTTATTTTAGGTAATTTAACACTAGGTGCTTGAACTCGAGATTGATCTGCAGTATCAGTATCTTGAGGTTTTTCAAAAAGAGTAGAATAAATGGTTAAAACTTCATAATAATACCCAACGACAGTACTTCTTACAGCGTCCTCGGCTTCTAAATCTGCACCCTCTGTAGAAATTGCTTCAATGACAGCCAAATGATATTTGTCAAAAGATTTATAGGCAGCTTCTAGGCCCAAATAGCGCATTTTAAAAGAAAGATGATGAGATTCATCTTTAAGTGCCAATTTGGCAGTATGTAATTCTAGAATGCGATTGGCATATACATCCCGATTAGCTTTTAATTTTTTAATTTTGTCATTATAAAAAATATTTAAGAATATAAATGAAAAATTTGAATTTCAGTTTTTTTTTAAATAATAATATTAATATTTTTGTTGCACTATTAAAAGGTGAGAAGTTACTTCTTATTAAAGTACGGAAAATTAGAAAATTATTTTTTATTAAAATATTAAGAGAAAATTATTTTTTAAGTTGCCTAAACTCAAAACGCTACTAAAAATTGGTAACAATAAATAATTTATTTTAAAATTACAATAATTCAATCAATAATAATTATTTTAAATCAAATTAATTAAATAAACCCAAATTTGCATTAATAAAAATTAATGTGACACGGATAAAGATAGCATATACCCAGCAAACAACCATCGACTATGAAAAAAACGTTGGTATGTTTCAGATCGATAAAGGTGAGATTATTTTTAATAAAAATACCTGAATTAAATTAATTTTATCTATTAAAATTGTAATTATTTTATAATATTAAGCAGCAAAAGGGTTTAAATAACAAAATCCGACGAAAAAGGATCATTAAATGTATGTAATTAACATTTTTAATTATCTGGTTCAAAAAAAAAATCGATTTAAAGTGGACTGTATTTTTGTTCATAAATTTAATTATTAATTAATTAAATTAAGAAAAAAACGACGATAAGTGGTCCAAGTCTTACCTTATTGGTCTGGATCCAACTAATGATAACTTGTATAGCACGACGCGGTACCCGGGTACGAGATAGCCTTAGGCGACACACTGGCCCTTTACAGCTTCGAAATCGTACTGATTTGTATTTAATTTTGGCGAGCCCATAGACCTACTATAGACTCAGACCAAGCTAAAAGAGCGCGGCAAACAAATAACCGTAGAAAAATTGAAAAATAAAAGAAAATCCCTTTTGCAATTTAATTATTATTTACGAAATAATTATAATTAATACTCATATTCGCCACAAAATTTAGTGAACATAGGCTTAAATGGGATTGAGCGCTCCTTATTAAAAAGTTTATTTTTCTTGCGTACGCCGCATGTGTAACGGGACTAATACATTTAACTGTAAGTTTATGTGATTTACGAATGTTGAGTTTTTGTTCCCTTTTTTTACATCGCATATTTTTAAATAAGTGACTGATAATCGTGGATATTGGCGTTGTGCATCTCTACGTATCGGCAAGTCCTGTCTCAGGAGATAAACTCTTTAATAAGGAGCGCTTGATTTTTATATTTGTCCGGAAATATAGGTTATGTTTGTGACGTCACCTTTTTGCCATAATATTTTTTTATCTGACAAAATAAACCGATAAATGCACAAAATAAAAAAATCACTTAACAAAAACATACAAAAATAGTATCTTACCCTTAATAACGATTTAAACGAAATTTTCCTTTAAAAAATATCTAAGGGTCAGTGACCCCTATTGACGGGTTTAAAATTCTTTGTAACTGCACTACTAATAACTACTCAATTTAACTATAAACAGTAAAAACTAAACATATATTAAAGTCCAATGACTAAAAAGAAAAAAATAACATCAAAACAGTACGATTGTAAACAAAGAATAAGGGAAGCGATTACGTCACAAAATATAGTGAAAATAGGCCTAAATGGATTCAAGTGCTTCTTATTAAAAAGTTTATCTAATTGGGTCCTGCCATTTTTTTTAATAAATGTAACTTACTGAAAAATGCTGTGTGTTGGTCTAGCGTGTTAAAGCGCTGGGTCGTTGAGCGCACAACCGACGTGAGGTAGGTTCGAATCCTGCCGGCGGTCAAGGCAGAAATTTAGTGGTTAGCTCAACAAGACGGACAAAGTGCAAAATGTATCGACGCTAATAGGACTAAGTCGCCGAAACAAACTTTGCCGTGTCCCACGCAACCGTAGACATGCGGATCCCATTCAGTTGGTAGGTTCGTTAGTCCCCCTGGGTGGGGACGAGGTCTTAAGTTGTCGCGCGTAAAGCGACAACAAAGACTGCCCGTGAATCATCCAATCCGAAATGTTTACATGCCGGTATTCACGTTAGACTAGCTCTTTTCCTCACATTGCCTATTTGCCGATGTGTTATGATATTTAGCTGATTCGGTATGTATGTATAGGTTGGTGCGATTTCGACTGTTTTAAGAGGAAACTCGTATTTCCTAACCAGATAGAAAAAAATAACATAGGTGTCTTGGGGTCAATTTTCGAAAGTCCGTCATTTTTGAAAACTTCCCAAAACGGTGTAAACATTCTTGAGGCACTTTTTTGAGTGGAATCCATTGGAATACTCAGATTTTTAAAATTATTTCTAGTTTCGTTGAAAATATATAAAGCTTATTTTTTTAATATAAATCATATTTGGCCATGATCTCGAAAAATTGCTTATTTTTTGCTCTTTCCAATACGATATATTATCATTCATACATATCATTGAAGTTGAGCGAGATATTTCAGTTTTTCAATTTTTGCTATAGTAGGCCACCTATACCTATAGCCACCACCTAATATATTCAGTTCCTGAATTTCACTTTCATCATCAACTGCATAAGTTCTTGGCCTCGGCTTTTTGAAACTTCCGTAATTTGTTAAATTTGATTTCAGACCTTGAAAGAGTCTTTTATCTGGATGACGACGTTCAGGAAATCTATTCAAATATAATTCACTTGCGGCCTCGGAATTTTCACCAGACAGGAAATAGCACTATAACATGTCAACTTTTTCCTAATTTTCATAAATTTTTGCAATTCTCTCAAATAAAACAGAGTTCCAATCAGTTACTAATAGAAATGATAAATTATTTACCTGACTTTGACAAGTGTCGATTTTTTTCATGGTCTACTGTTGCAAAAATTAAAAAACTGTAATATCTCGTTCAATTTCAAAGATTAGTATGAATAATAATATATCATTGGAAAGAGCAAAAAATAGGCAATTTTTTGAGATCATGGCCAACTATGATTTATATTTTTAAAAAACTAAGCTTTATATTTTTCAACAAAACTAGAAATAATTTCAAAAATCTGAGTAGTCCAATGGATTTCACTCAAAAAAGTGCCTTAAGAATGTTTACATCGTTTTGGGAAGTTTTCAAAAATACGATTTTTTTAAATGGTCAAAAAATGAAAAACGCACTATATTTCGGATACCGATAGAGATTTCGGGACGCTGATTTCGAAACTCGAGCCCAATGTCAATTTTTTTCTATCTGGTCAGGAAATACGAGTTTTCTGTTGAAAAAGTCGAAATCGCACCACGCTGTACATATGTATATGTATGTTAAAAAAGTAACAGTTTGCAGGAGTCCCGGGAAAAATATGGATATTCTCAACTTTTTATAGAATTTGCCGATATTCTTGTTTACTTTCGTGCTTATCAGAGGGTCTTTCCAGTGACGAAAATTTTTGTGTTTCACGCTCCAGGACTTGAAGCTCTTGAACTTCTCTAAAAAGTTAGTCACTGGAACGCATCCTTAGACAAGGAAAGAGAAATACTTTAAGAAATTTTAAAATTTCGTTGTTTTTAACCTTTCTTGGCTTTATAATAATAATCTCTTTTTAATATCTAATTCCTTTTTAAATAAATAATTTTAAAAAATCCATCCCTAATCATAAAAAAACACGTTTGAAGCACAAAAACCAAAAGAGGGGTTGGTGCATGAGGGGCAAGGGAAAAAACGGAGTAGCTCAGGTGCATAACACTTTCCGTCACTGTAGAACGAAATGCTCCTGAGCTACTCGGGAGCGCTCTATTTGCGTCACTGGAACGCCACTCAGGTTTCTCCGTTAATTTTGTATGTTTAAAAATAGCCTTCTTCAAAATTAAAACCTAAATTTATGTTTTTTGCGTTTGTAAACGACAAATTTTTGAAAACTGGGCCAATATCCGCAGTTCCGGATTTACTAAATTAAAATTATTCAAAGCATGGTTTATATATTTGCAAAATGCAATTTGCGAATTGTGAAACGTGTTCTGATTGGTCAATTTCAAACGAAAAAATTTATATTGACCAATCAGAACACGTTCCTTAAATTGCATTTTGCAAGTATATGAACTAAGCTTTATACGGTTTACAATATCACCAATAAAATTTTGATATAGTAGTGTCGTGATTGTGGTCCGCAATACTTATTCCGCAATAATTTAACGTACACGAGGACTAGCCCTAAACCGTCGATTTTTATATATTAGAGAACTATTGCAAGTTGCCTTATTAAGCTCGGGAATTATTAATACCGGCGTTATTTAAATAGTGCTTGTACCCATAATTTAGAGTTATTGCAAATCATGTTAACAGTGCCATTAACCTAAAAAACGGAAACATTTTTAGTGGATTTTCTTTGTTTTGTGTTGTAGGGATTTGTTTAACATAATTACAGAAATACATTTGAAAAGGCAAGGTTTTAAGTATTTTTAGTAGGGAATTATTGGAGTAGGCAAATAGTGCTAGCAATATTAAGGGAAAACCTTAATACTGCTTTTTTAAATTTAAAATAATATTAAAGACAAAATTTAAAAATAAATAAAAATTACTTAAACCCTTGACCTCACTTCGTTTTCAAATGTCAAAATAAGGAAGGGAAACGACCGACTATATTTTGGCACAATTAAGGTCTAGCAGTAACTTTAATAAAGTAATAGTTAAACTACTACTGAGCATGCGTAATGCCAAATACTTTTGAATTCATTACTGCTAGACCTTATATTATTATGAATTCCAATAATTCCCTATTAAGGGAGTCCTTATCCTACTTTACATCTGTGCAAGCTGAGATGTCAAAATAAAGCCGGTATTATTAGTACCTGGCCTTATTTCACTGTGCAATAATTCTCTATTGTCCTGTTTTCTTTTAAAACATATCTCGGCCATCGCCTTTTAGATGTTAGAATTAGTACAATTATTCAAAACATTTTATAGCTTTATTTAGCAATGGGTAAAGTGTAGTGTAGTGTAGGACTAAAAGATGAAATAAGTTAAAAAAAATAAAGTTTCAATGCCAAACGGGTTTAACTAAAGGTTTGTTTGCCATAACGAAAAGTTAAAACTAGTTTTAACTTTTTCCGTTTGGTATCGTCAGTGTAATTCAGGACTAGGTGTTTGGCATCCAGTCCTCATTATAACTAGTTTTTTTTAACTCAACTACACTACACTATTTTCGAGGTCGTGAAGTTACGTACATTTTATTAAAACGCTAATTCTTCTCAAAAAGTCATTGGGCCACTCGTTCGAACAAGTATAGAGTACAAGAAACCCAAATATGTTAAAATTAAATTTATTTGTTTATAAATAAAAGCTTAAAAGCCTTTTTAAATATTTGACATTTGTGACATAACTTAGTTAAACGCGTTTGGCATCAAAACTTTTTTAAACTTTTTAAACTTATTTCCACTTTTAAGGCCTCCACTATGGATGGTGGAGGGGAGGATAACCATCTGAATGTTTTAAAAAGTGTCCGTCGAAAGGAGCAACTTAAGGTGGCACCACCGTAGCCAGAGGAGATTTTTTAACCAATGAGCATGAATTATTAGAGTGAGATACAAAATGAAAAAGGACAGATAGATACAAAATAAAAAAGGAAAGAAATACCAAAATCTCTCCACTGGCTACTGTGGCGCCATCCCAATTTGCTACATTTCGATAGCCACTTTTTCAACTTGTCCGCCATAAAAGATGGTTATCCTCCCCTCCACCATCCATAGCCTCCACTACACTACAATTTCACTATGCCAAACATACCTTGAGCTACGTCACAAGTGTCAAAAATTTTAAAAGGCTTTTATGGTTTTATTTATAAACAAATAAATTTAATTTCTACATATTAGGCTTTCTTGTTCTCTATGTTTGCTCGTAAAAGTAGTCCAAAGACTCTTTCGACAAGAATTAGCGTTTTAATAAAAGGTATCCAACATCACGACCTCGAAACTAGTGTAGGATAGTGTAGTAGTTAAAAAATTAGTGGTATAGCTAATTAAAATTATTTTCTATTTTTTGTTCTTGGTTCTGCAGTGGGATTCTTAACTTCTCGATACGAGACGACTCGTTCGATATCGAGTTCTCGGTATCCCTTTCGAAACCTATCGAAGACGTAATTCTCATATCCATCGAGTCGTAGTCCGTAGTACAGCGTAAAATTGGGAAAGTTATGTTGGCAACTACAATTTTTTGACATATTTAACTGTGGCAATATTGGCAAGTTTTCCTGTTGACCTCTTTGACCTTTTCATTTTGTGCTTTTAGTATTTTTTATATTTTCATCTATTTTATGAGTATTTTATTTTATTCTTGTCTATTCTCTTGCTTACGAAATATTTATGCGTCGCAATTTCATTTGACAATTAATTTTCAACCAATCAAATTGCTTCTTTGTAGTGTCACCTCTCGGTCGGTACCGAGTACTCGACATCGACTCGAAACCTATCGAAAATGCGATTCTCAATTTATATCGACTCGTAGTCCGTAGTAAAGACTAAATTTGCACAGGACCGTACGCGGAGAGTGGAAAAAATAAAGACTCCAGGGGCGCATTCAGATTAGACAACCTTGTGGTAAAATTTACCCATTTTGTGACAACGCTTATTGCGCATGTCTTTAACGGGCGTCGATTCTGAATGCGTCTAAGGTAAGTAAACAACGAGGCTTAGGCATGCTATTTAGATAAACCAAAAAAGGCTTAGACGACACCTTCAATAAACAACCCATGAGGTATTTTTGGACTCCTGAGGGGGGCAACTGCCCCCATTGCTTAATTTATAAACTTGACGTAAAGTACGAACCCTGTAAGTTCAACACAGCTACGTCATTATCAGCCAAATGTTTACATACAAAAGAACCGACTTGCCATGTATTTTTTTACCAAAGACATCGCCTAATTGTAGCACAGAATAACTAGCTGCCGCAAATTGTAGATATATAGTTTTTGTACTTGATAAGATGTGTGTTTGGGGCATTTTGATGCTATTAAAGTATGACGTAGCGGTGTTTAACTAACAGCGTTTAAACTCTACCGTTTCCGCTGCCACTCAATTACGTTCGCAACTTAAATTTATCGCGTTTAATTTAACCATTTATAATCGTCGTTGCCGTATTTGGCTTGTTGTTTAATTAACTTGACCAAATTTAAACTGTTGTTATTGGTCGTTAACAGACGTTTGTGATCGATAACAGGATTGTTTCATTAACAATGTTCAAACTGCAGCGACAGCAGAAGCGTAACGGCAACGACAACGATTTGTCAAGTTGAAGCCTAAACTTTATGGCGTTTAAGTTTTAACGAATCGTCGTCGTCGTTGTTCGCAGACGTTTGTTTATCGACCAATAGTTTTTTTCAACAATTTGCAAAAGTCGGTAAGGGCGGCAGCAATACGGTAACGACAACGAAACGTCAAGTATATAAATTAAGCTCAAACTTTATGGCGTTTAATAAGGCCTTTTATATGGACGCGTTGCCATATTTGGCTTGTTATTGTTATCCTTTGCCAAGTTTTAACTTATCGTCGCCGGCGTAGTTCGCAGACGTTTGTTTATCGACCAATAGGTTTTTATTTAACAATTTGCAAAGGTCGATTGGTAACGGCGGCAGCAATACGGTAACGACAACGAAACGTCAAGTATATAAATTAAGCTTAAACTTCAATTTACGTCTGGCACCTACCCTTTTTTATTTAACAATTTGAAAAGTCGACGACGGCGGAAGCAAAATGGCCACAGAACGAAACGTTAAGTTTATAAACTTAGTATACATTGATAAGAGATTGTTGTAAACTAAATGTCGTTTGTTATTTTGACTCAAGGAGATAAACTTTAATAAGTTTATCTCCTTGATTTTAACTTATCGCTCAAGGTGCTTAGAGAGAAGGTGGCCCAACTTTGTTATGACAGAAAACAGCTGATACATGTGACGTCATTGGTGTCATTTTTCATTACATTCAAAATTTAAAATATAGTTTATACAATTATTGTTAAAGTATTTTTTTTCACTATTTACTTACTAATATAAACATGATTAACACGACATTTACAAAACACTAAAGAAATAACGACATTCTTTTCCTTAAAGAATACCTTTGACGTCACGTATTTCAACTGTCCAAATGAAAGTTGGGCCACCTTCTCTTAAAGCACTTTGCTTTTCGCTTAGAGAGAATTATAAAAATACAATAATTATAAATTATTTATTGGTTAATAAAATGTCGATCTTCTTTTTAAATATATATTGTACAATTATTTCTCTAAAACTCGGAAGTAATCTAATCCTTGTACCATTTGCTTTCGTTTGACAAATATTACATTTTTAACCAATCAAATTGCTTCGTTATTCTTCTCGACAGCATCGAAGGTACCGAGACCAAATGACGTACGAACTCGGAAGTTGTCGACTTGTTACCGAGTATCGAATAAGTTAAGAATCACCATTTCGTAGCATCTTACGTGCCGAGATGGTCGTCGAGAATCGGCCTGCTGTAGTTAGAGAAATATTGCACAGCGAAATAAGGCTAAGCGCTAATAATACCGGCCCTATTTTGTCATTTGATTTTACGTAGATGAATAATAGGATAAAGACTGCCTTAATAAGGATGGTGCTTGCTTTTATGCATGTCGGATTTAGGTCGTGCATTATTTGGATATTAGCAGTGTCTTATTTTAACTTCGAAATTGTTCGTGTAACCGAACGTCTGTCGGCCACAAGAATTGTTGTATCACTTAAGACAAACAATGGGCGCATTCAGGAGTACTCAGCTGCTTAGCTGCTAAGTATGCGGAGTGTCAAAACTTTCAAATTTAACCAAGAGGATGGCTTTATTTTGTCAGTTTTGACACTCTGCTTACCCAGCGGTTTAAGCGGCTGAGTACTCCTGAATGTGCCCATTAAAACTAAAATGCTAACTTGGCGGATTTGAGCTTTTATGGAAAAACTGGTAAAATAAATAGAAAAATGGGATTTGTAGCACTGCAAATCAAATACTAAGTACCAATTTAGCTTTCAGTCAAGAATTGAGTGCAAAAAGAGGAGGGGAAATAGTAAATTCAGGTTAGTTTTGGTTATCAAGTCTGATGATGAATGTGTCAAAAACGAAACGTGTCCGACTAAAAATTCTTTTAGATTCGTAATCAGCGCCCCAAAAACTCCCGTATACCAAATTTCATTAAAATCAGCGATGCGTCCGGCGGTTTGTAAATAATTACAAAAATGTTATTTTTTAATTTTCAAATCACTAGAACCGATACTACAGTGTCCGCCGATTAAGAATAAGTCTCTCTTTAACCTTTTTAGAAGAATTTAAGTGTACAGCCCCCATTTTGAAAAATTAAAATGAAAAAAAAACTTCCATTATTTTAATATATTAGTAAACTACATACCAATTTTTGAAAATATATAATGGCTCTTTCATGAAAATCAATGAAAATTTAAGCATTTACAGGTATCTCTCCCCTAATATGGTAACTTGCAATAAATTCTATATGCTTCTCGACAGCACCCTATATAGCTACCGAAATTAAATGACATACGAACTCGGAAGATATCGACTCTCAAATAAGTTAAGAATCACCATTCGGTAGCGTCTCGATACGTTACGACTCGAGACGGCGGTTGAGAATCGGCCTGCTGCTGCAGGCGCCGGGCCCGGATTCTTAACTTTTCGATAGGTGATGACTCGGTCGGTATCGAGTTCTCGATATTCCTTTCGAAACTTATCGGCCCTATTTTCTCATCTGTTTTCACGTAAATAATTATTAGGATAAAGACTTATTTAAAAGGATAGTGCCTAGTTATGAAACTCGGGAGATATCGTGTCAAAATCGAGTTTCAAAAAACTTAAGAATCACCATTCGGTAGCGACTCGATACGTTACGACTCGAGACAGCGGTTAAGAATCCGGCCTGCTGGGCCCGTATTCTTAACTTCTCGATAGGTGACGACTCGGTCGGTATCGAGTTCTCAATATTCCTTTCGAAACCTATCGGCCTTATTTTCTCATCTGTTTTACGTAAATAATTAAAAAGATAAAGATTGATTTATTAAGGATAGTGTCTAGTTATGGAACTCGGGAGATATCGACTAGGAATCGAGTTTCAAATAAGTTAAAAATCACCATTCGGTAACGACTCGATACGTTACGTCTGGATACAGAGGTTAAGAATCCACCTGCTGGTCCCTTAAGATCCAATTTACCAGCTTTTCCCCTTCCGGACTATGCTTTCCAGGGCTTGGTCGGCGGAAAATCTGGATAATCTAGTTCGTAGCTCCCAAAAATTCAAAAAGAAAAAAATTATAAATCGATGCAATGTATAAATTAACAGCTGTCAAACCAAGAACTGCTACTGGTGTTATGTATAACCTTCACTGTCGCTACTCACAGTTCCCATGGCATGCCCATCCAGTTTCTGTCATTTCAGAAATACCTAAACAGAGGAAACCATCAGCTTATAGGAATCTTCGTTCACAGAGCTTAGCCCCAGAAGAAAGAAGCCATCAATTTAGCGTAAATCTTTACTCGATCCTCGAAGGTAAAAACGCCCGTACAGTTTCTCCAACTGCCACTCCGGGGAAATTTTGTAAGTTCCTACGCGACGGCCGCACTGTTCGAAGGTCGAACAAAGAGTAAAAAAAATTAATTAAGCCTGCAACATTGTTAAAAAACCCTCAACGGCATAATTTTAAACTAGTATAAGAGTTCATGACAATTGATAGTCAAGCTTTTCTTGTTTTTGTGGCAGGTAATATAGTGTTTTTTAAATAATTTTTATAATTTTTTGAATAAATGCAATAAAAAATACTAAGTCTACAATTTGTGCCAAGTTTTTTGGTGGTTGGCATTATGGATTTCATAAACAATTCTACCATGAAGCAAAAGGTGCAAAGTCGGATTTGTTATGCATGCAGTTTTAAAGTAAATATTCAAGAATTTACGTTTTGTCACTTTATATAAAATTACGCGGAACGTTAGCTGGTAACTACTCTTTGTTTTATTTAGGTTTTTAGACAATAATGCCTAATATTTTGTCTGAAATTAAACGCATTGGTTTCATATTTCTGTAAATATGGTAAATATATACGACACTTTCGATCTAGATACCCATTTTGATCAGCTGATTGACCGAATTGCAATAATGCTGCTCCTTAATTTAAATTCCCTGTTCTTTCGAGAAATTATCAGGTGATCAAACTGATAAAAGTGAAACTGATACCATTCTTTCAAAACCTCTGTGGCTAACTTTATTCTGATTTTCCACTTTGATGGTGGATATCTCGGGAACGACGCGTTTCCGAAAAAAATCTTTCAGAACAGTGATCAGGGCCCGAAAAACCCCCATATGCCAAATTTCGTCCAAATCGGAGTTGCTTCCACTTTCTAGACAATTGCACTATACCGGGTGTTGCGGGACATAGGGAATCCCATGTAAATTTTAAAGTAGTCAAATGTTGGGTCCCCTAATTATTTTAGAAAAAAATGCTATTAGGATTTATTGAAGAGCACAATAAGTTCCACCCAAAATAAAAATTTGAGCATTTTTTAACCAACCAGTAAAGAGTAAACTGCTTAAATACTTCTGCAACGTAGTATCTCATTATGCACCCTGTACTCTAGAAATCAATAATAAAAACACCATATCGATTTATTAGTGACATCATCATTAGATAATTAATTTATAATGTCATTGCTAAAACTGAACAATTTTATACGGGAATATCAAAAAGAATCCTCGCATTTCATTTTAGTTTACAGTTAATTCCAACACATGCACTCACCCTTACGCAAGACAATAAAACAAATTTGTCTACATTTAGAAATCAATTTATGACGAAAATATCAGGATTTAATCAAATGCTCAAATATTCCTCCATTCCAGACAAAGAGAGATATGGGTACTTTGGTTACCGCCTACGTTCGTTATTTACGTAAGGCGCTATTTAAATACCGCACACGGTATTTAGTGTTTGTTTTTAGAGATATGAGGGGCTTTCCAGTGACGCAAACAGAGCGCTCCCGAGTAGCTCAGGAGCATTTCGTTCTACTTTATGGCGTTCCAGTGACGGAAAGTCTTATGCACCTTAACTGCTCCGTTTTCCTTTCCCCTTGCCCCTCATGCACCAACCCCTCTTTTGGTTTTTGTACTTCAAACGTCAAAAGTTTGTTTATTAAGGTTAGGATAGATCTTTAAAATTATTATTTGTTCATTCAACATTTATTCAACGTTAATTTCCATAGCTATCTAAACTAGCAAAGAGAGAATAAATAAATAATCCATTAATCCACCTTGTTTTCACAACAAAAAACGAAATTTTAAAATTACTAAAAGTAAGGTTAAGTTTTTTACCAGCTGGAGCTTTCTGTCCTTGCGGATGCGTTCCAGTGACTAACTTTTCAGAGCAGTTCAAGAGCTTCATGCTCTGGAGCGTGATGCACCAAAATTTTCGTCATTGGAAAACCCCTCTGGAAGACGCCCTATACGAACGGTTAATTACACCCGTTATGTCAAATAATCTAACCTCATTTTCCTTTGCTTGTTTCTTGTCATATAATAATCTTGTCTATGTTTCTTGTTTCGAGTCTTTTAAGTGTGCGCCTTTAGATTTTATTTTTGTATTACTCTCATTTACATTTATTTATGGACCAAGACCTAGAAGATGTGCTAGTTGCTGGAGGCAATGCTGAAGATGTTGAGGCAGCAATTTTAATTAACATTCTAGGCGATGAAGATGTTCAGCGAAACCACAATCCAGAATTTAATTTTGAAGACCTGTTACCGGATGAATGTAAATTATTATTTCGATTTGAACACAATGATATTATTAGATTATCTGCAGCGTTGCGAATGCCTCAAGTTATTAGGACTTATAAGGGAAATAGTGTGTCTGGTAATTATTATTATATTTTTTTATTTATAATAAATATTAATAGAGAGGCAGAGTAACAAAAGGTAAACTACTATGTTTATTGCTCTAAAGAAAGTTATCAGTTTTGTGGTAAATATCAATTTTTTTTTTCATTTTGTTAAACTATATGAGTAACTAAGAAAAACTTCAGCAACATATAAAAGTTAAACAAAAATCACATTAAAAAACATGCCCTTGTTAATTTGCATTTCCTTAATTAAAGTTTTATAAAAAACATAATGATTTAATTATAAAAATGTTGCTATTGTCATCATAAAAGTCATAGGATTCAGTGTTCAAAAGATATGCATAAATAAACTTAAAAGATTTTTTTCTCACCAGAGACAATTCTACAATTTGCCGACAGGCGCTTAAGTGTAATTTGTACAATTTTAAATTATTTTTTTAGGAGTTACTGGGCTCTGCATGCTTCTAAGAAGACTTGTGTACCCCAACCGATTACGTGATTTACAAGGCTTGTTTGGTCTTTCGCCACAATCTATTTCACTAATTATAAATAGAGTAATAGAAATTATTTCCCAAGATCATGGCCATTTGTTGGATAACCTACAAACACTGCAGTGGTTAAATCAACATAAACTGCAGATGTATGCTCGAGTAAGTATAAAATATGTAAGCCTAGCTTAAAAATAGTGAAATGAATAATGTCCTCTAGTAATATTAAAAATTTTAATATTTTAACAAAGTGCTATTTTTGGGTTTACTTTGGAGTATATAGAGTATACTTACTTTTAAATTATTATAATTAAATTTGTTTGATATTTACCTTTATAATTTTTATATTTACAGGCTGTTCAAGATAAAGGAGGAGCAGTTCGCAATTGCTGGGGATTTATTGATGGGACTGCCAGAGCCATATGTAGACCATCACAAAACCAAGAGGACTACTTCTCTGGGCACAAACGATTTCATTGTGTGAAATATCAATCAGTGCTGTGTCCAGATGGTATTATAGCAAGTTTAACGGGAGCATGGCCTGGAAGAAGACATGATGCGGCAATGTTTGCCGAGTCTAATTTGTATCAGGAGTTGGAACAGATAGCGGTCTTCCCAGATGAACAGTTTACATTATATGGGGATCAGGCATATGGCATTAGAGACTTGCTTTTAACACCTTATGCAAATAGAAACTTAACTGAGGAACAAAGGCAGTTCAACAATTCCATGAAATTGTTAAGAATTTCTGTGGAGTGGGGATTCCAAAAAATAATTTCTCTATTTGCATTTTTAGATTACAAAAAAAATCAAAAACTTCTGTTGCAGGATGTGGAGAGTATGTATAAAGTGGGAACATTACTGACAAATTGCCATACCACATTGTATGGCAGTCAAACATCCCAATATTTTAATATAAATCCACCAACACTGGAAGAATACATAGGTTGATGTATTATAAATCAATATTTATTTTAAAATTTGTTTATGATATTTTTTTTAATTTTTAATACTGCTAGTAATAATATTATTATCAATTAAGTTTGTAATTAGTATTTGTAAAATATAATGTAAAATGAGTCATTTTGTTTAATTACATTTAGTAAATAATTAATTTCAAAAATAATTTATAAAATTTATAAAAAACTTAACTTGGGAATAAAGCAAATAACTTTATTAAATGTATTTATTAAAAAAGTTTAATATATCTAATTTAACAATAACAGACTGTAAACAAAACAAAGAAATATAATGCACTTAAACTAAATCTACTATTTTGGCAAAAACAACCAAAACAAAAAAAAAAACAAAGTATTCTTAACCACTAAAAAACACAATCGAATATAACCTCTAGAAAAATATAAATGGGTAAGAATAAAAAATAGACTAAATCAATATCACAACAAAAAGGAACTCTTAAAAAACAAATGTAGGGAATCTTTAAACTAAATCTACTATTTTGGCAAAAACACAACCAGAACAAAAAAAGTAGGTATTCTTAACCACTAAAAAAACACAAAATCAAATATATCATCTAGAAAAATATAAATGGGTGAGAATAAAAAATAGGCTTAATTAATATCACAACAAAAAGGAACTATTTTAAGAGAAACTAGATAAAATTTCTAACAGTCTTCATATTTCTTCAGTCTTATCATTAATGAATTTATCAACTGTTGTTGATATTCAATTATTTTTGAACTTTGATTTCTTTCAAATAATTCTTGTTTTATTCTTTCTTTCTCTATCTCAATCCTACTTTCTCTATCAATCTTCTCCAATTCAAAGCGATTTTCTTCAAGCTGAATTTTTCTTTCTTCTAATTCTAAACGTTTTTCATCTAATTCTAGTTGTTTCGCTTTAAACACATGTTCTTTCTGCTCTTTATTATTTAGATATTCTATGGCACTTCTTCTAGAACTGGATGCCTTATTTGACCTCGTTTTTGTTGGTCCTAGAAATATGAAAAGCAAAGCTAATATTTATATTATTTTTACCTATGTTTAGGTACACATGGTATAAAACTTATTAAAAATTTGTATTTCAATTTATTAAAAACAAACTCAACTATATGTGAAAACAAATTAATTTAAACAAAAAATAATCTTGAAAATTGCAGGTACCTACAATACCTAAATATTCATTTTTTATAGAACATTTATCTTCTGGATTTAATAATTTTATTTACCTAGTATTTTTTTCGCTCTTCAGGCTTACTTTGGTGTGGTCTATTCTCTTTATTATCATTTGATTTTTCTTCATAATTTAAGTTTTGGCCAGAGCTCAGAATAGGCAAATATTCATTTTTGTTGGTCTCAATATTTGTGGTTTCAACTTGAATTTCATTAATTATTACATCTGGAACCAGTTCTGCTGTTGGAAAAGTGCCTTGTGCTAAAAAAATATCTGATTTTATTTCTATTCCACATAAGAATTAAAGGGTAAATTAGAGGTAAAAGTAGGGCTTTTAGGAATAGTATAAAATCACTCACTCACTGGGATAATAGGTACCTATATAGGTACATGTAATGTATATTAATATTATTATTATCATTAAATGGGTTTTGTAAACACTTACAATAATAGTTATGATCTTCAAAAGGTATTTCAATTGGACCATAGGTGGTAGTAGCATCATCTGTATTTTTTGACATATGCTGAAAAGCATATTGCTCCCGTGCTTTTTTCCTAAATCAGCAATTTGCTGCTCTTTGCTTCTGATTTTTCTTTTTTGGAAGCTTTACCCTTTATACCAATATTAGCATTATTGCAGCAGTCGCTTATTTCTTGCAATAAGTGGTCTCTTTCTGAGAACACTTCTTCAATTCCAGACCTAAAATCACATAGGGTAAGTGTACCGGTAATGGCCACTGTTCCAGTAATGGCCACTTTTTAAACCCAAATGGCATTTACCTTTATTTAACGTTTTGATGCAGTATGTCTTTCTGTATATCTATATCTGTATATTCCTAAAGGCTTTTCCAACCAATACCTTAAAAAGGATTTTTATTGCTTTCTTCTGTTTGGCCGTGTATCTGGTAATAACCACAACCGTTATGAATTAGTCGACTTTTAACACCGCGCATAGATAGGTCAGGCTCTCGGATAGAAATGTTGCAACAATGTATTTTTCTCGAAACAGAAGCCATCTATGAGCGAAGTGGGCGTTCGTTTGATTTAATTCATACATGGTAGATGGCGCTAGGTGGTGAAATCGGATAATATCGGTGCTACTTTACCGATTGAGATAATCAATTTTTAGCGGGAAAATATGAATTTTTTTTGCTTTAGGCAAATTCTGCCGTTCTAATGAAAAACGCGATAAGTCAATTTTTTTGTGTTTTGAATTATTCATAAATTTCAATGTACATATGATTATTTGTTAGTTTATATACTTACTAAAACTTAATAATGACTATCTGCAAAAAGTAAGTATAAAAACATAGCAGACAAATAACCATACATTCAATTTTATGAATAACTCTAAACTCATAAAAATTTACTTTCTGCGTTTTTCATTAGGACGGCAGAATTCGTCTATTTGATATCTTTTTAGTTAATAGTTAACATGAATTCGCACACTTATTCCTATACCGTCACTATCCAAAAAAGATACATTTTACAGAATAGACATTTTAATGTTTTGGTATTTTATTATTTGGTTGTAAAATACATATTTACTTAAAAATACTTAATTTATTGATGAATATTGATAAAATTATGCTTTCTATATAGTTTTCGTCATCGGAAATAATTAAAAGCACAATATTCCGGTTTTTTTACCCTTTTATATTGTATAGTGTCACTTTTTCATTTACTTAAAACATTTTTTTCATATAGTGTCTAGGTCAAGCAAATATTATATAGAAGAATAAAAAGCAATAAGTTGGTTTCATATGTTTAATGTTAAACTTTGTAAGAGGTAAGTACATACATACAATAAAAACTATAAAAACGAATATAACAGAAACTGGACAAATACATTTTTTCTCTTTTTAAGTAAGTACGTATCACATAGGTGATCGGCAACATCATCAAAATAATGTTTACCTAGTTTATAATATTATTATAAAAGGAGTGTACATAATACTGAGGTATTAGGTTACTTTCGATGAGACTTTTCAAATCGCGTTTCTTTCGATCACTTAATATGAGCTTTGCTTTGTACAGGCGCTTTAATTCAAAATTCTGACGACTGCGACGCGTTGAACGAGCTGGCAAGCAATTTAATTCTTTAAAATGTTCATCCTTGTATGATGATTTATAATAAACATGAATTTGCTGGGTTTCTGACTTATCAAATTTAATTATTTTGATTTCACTCAACTTAACTGATTGCCCTTCAGTATTTATAGAGAATCGACTTCCACATTCATCTGCTAAATTCTTTAGATCAAAAAATCATTATAACACATTTCGTTTACCTTATAAGGGTTCCCTTTTTTTCTTGCGGTTCTGATTAGTGTTATATACTGTTCAGGGACATAAATTGGCCCTGATCTTAAGTATTTTTTAATTTCCTTCTCAATAACTGAGTGGACCGAATCATTTTCATTCTGTGTATGTCCAGTTATCAAAAATTTGTGCGTAATGCTTTTGATCTTAAAATTCGCCAGCGCATACATATACATTGAAAACATGTACTGGTTTTTTGCTGTCCACAGCAGTTGTCAGAATAAAAGATGATGTTCAAATTATCATCGTTAATAATTTCCGACTTCTTTTTAAATAACTCAATACACACGACCCAATTTCATTGGCACCTCTGAGGCCTTCAACTTCGTTCCAGACAAAACATTCACATTTATCTTTTGTTAATTCAGTAATTGTAAAATTGTAATTATTAATTTTAGATTTATAGTAAAAACTGGAGACTTCTCCTTTAGGTAGAGGTAGCACAGCCTGCAAATCGTAGCATGCCACTAAGAAATTATCTTTAATTTGTTTTTTGTCATTCGCCTTTTCTTCTCTGCTCAGTTCTTTTTCTAAAAGGTGATTCTCATATTTCTCTTTCAAATCTGCCTTTTGTCTCCTTCAGCGTTTCCATATGAAGTGCAAAGCTCACATTGGTCTTTTTAGGAACGAAAAACTAATGTTGTAATCATCCTTAAATATCTTTCTGTAAGAATGGAACTGCGCTGGTTGTCTACCACTTTGGCCACAAGAATTTTTATAATCCCGATATAAGTCCATCAAATTCTTGCCTCCATCAATAAATTCTCTAGATGTTTGTTGCCTTAAATAGTGACTTTCTATCCGCGGAATAGAGTCGATGTGTCTTTTAATTCCATCTACCATTTCCTTGCTTATTTTGACTTGCTTGCCATGTTTGCCCCTCATTTCTGGTTCAACTATACCGTGACTGTCAGTTTTATTAATAACAGTTCTTATAGGTCTATCATTTATTCCTAAAGTATTTCTGAAAAAAATTTGCATACTCGAATGTTGTTAGAGTTAACTTTGAAATGAAATGCGTGTTTTGGTTTACGGTTACTATTTAGCATTTTGTACTGATACTTAGGACAAATTTTTGTCATAGACCCGGCAATAAAATCTCTTTGTCTAGTCAAACTGGCTAAACTCCAGTATTTCTTGAAAATATCAGTTCTTTCTTCCAGACTTATTTTTTCAAAGCATTTAAGGCGGCATCGTTCATTACATGCAGCTCCCATCTTTTTGGTGCTACTTCTTTTTTTCGTTTTAAGGGAAATATATTGTTTTCCGGAATCTCTAAGTAGCTTGGAAATCTTTTTTAGAAAGTTGGCCCCTTTTTCTCTTCTTAATTGGTTCTTCATTAACAGTTGCTGATGTTTCCTTTTCTTCATCACTGGAGATGGAATTTTCATCACTTGGAATGTAATCATCATCCCCATCATCAGGGGAAAAATCTTTATTTCCTGAGGAACTACTTGATGATGAAGAAGAACTTGAACTTCTAGACGAACTTGAACTTGATGAACATATCGAACTTGGGTTGGGACATTTTGAAAGTTTTATTTGAGTAGTGTCTACTTGGTTTGGAATGGACAAAGAACTACGAGATGACTGTGCTTTGGAAGTAATAACATAAGTACCTGAAAAGATCGGGAAGGTACACTTTCAATTTACTAATTCGCTTTGAAAACTCACCTTGATCATAAGATCCCGAGCTAACTTTTTTCAGTGTTAAACAAAGAGGTTCCTGAGTAGATGCTTCAAAAACTTTAGTTTGCACTTCAGGGACATTAATGGGAACAAAAGGTTCTATAATGGACACAACTTTATCTTGGAATGAAAATCTTGAAGACACTGGCAATTTTGTACTAAAGGTATTTGTCCCTCCAGTTTCCCCTTCTTCAATAATTTGAGAAGATTCTACCTGCTTGAAAGGGAATAAGGGCGAACATGACTGCAGTGATTTGAAAGTTATATCAGTACCTAAAAGATAATTTTAGTACAAATAAACTTTACCTTGTGCGCATCACTCTAATTACTCACCTTGATCATGAGATGGCAAGTTAACTGGAAATTTTGGTGTTAAACAAACACGGGCCTCAGCAGATACTTCAACAACTTTTGTATGCACTTCTGGGACATTAATGGGTTCAAAAGGTTCTATAGTAAAAAAACTGTATCTTGAGGTGGTGATACGTTAGAAGTTACTGGCGATTTTGTACCTACAGTATTTGTATTTTGATTTTCTTTATGCTCAAGAGCTAATTTCAATATTTTATCTCGTCTTGATAAATTATCATTATTTGGCATTATTTTTCGTTTTGGCATCTCTAAAAAAGTATATACAGTTAAAATCTACATAATGTTAAAAACCACTTAAATAATAGATAGAAGCCTATGCAGGGTGTTTCCTAATTGCGGTAAGAAAATTTAAGGGTGTATTCTTAAGCCAATTTTATGAAAAAAGGACATATAAACATAGGTCCGGATATGCTTTGTTTCTAAGATACAGGGTGTTAATTAAACTTTAAAAATAAAATCGGGTTTATAATCATTTATTAAATATGCCTCATCCGATTCTAATAAAATTTGTCTTTAGTATTTGTTAAAATAGGTAGTTTATTTAGCCCTAAACTAATTTTAATTGGTGAGAGCAGTGGCGGCGTGGGACGCATATTCGCTAATATTATTAACAAAAAAATGTACGCCACTGACTTTTTGCAACTTTTATATTTTTTCTAGATGAAACACCTAAAAATACAATACATTGTGCCTTCATATTTTTACGTAGCTTGCTTAGTTTTCCAGAAAAAAAAATCGATAAACTGCATAATTCTGGATCATTTAGAAAAATTAGGGCATTTTTTTCTTTTAAAAATTAAGTGTTACAACTTCTTATTAGCAACTATGTAATAACAATAACAAATGCCTAATTAAATAACGTTTATACCTAGTCTAACAAATTTTACTAAAAAGTGTTTTAGAAATTTTTAGGTTTTTGAAAAGCTTAACACCCTGTATCTTGGGAACCAAAAATTTGACGACGTATGTTTATATAAATTTTTTTAATAAAATTAACTCAGGAATACCCCTTAATTTTCTTACCGCAATTAGGAAACACCCTGTATATTTTATCGAATAAAGTTAGTTTATTTTATTTATGGGTTTAAGAAAATACCTTTGCCATAAAATTACCGTTTGGAATTTAAAAAAGTTTAAAATGTTGAACAAAACCAGACAGTTTTATGTAAAAGATACCTATTTTAATAAATACATTAATATCTTATGTGCTTGAGTTTTATGAATATAGTTATATTTTAAATTGTTTTGAAAATTATGTTACTAGTATAATATTATCCCCACATACATTATCCGAATATGAAATAACATACATAGGTAACAGAAAATGAAATATCCATGTGAAAAAACGTCATCCAAGAAATAGTAATGATGTCTGCTATATGGTATAATAATTTATTAGGCATTTTAAATAATTCAAAAGCGTCACTAAAAGAAAAATGGCATTAATGGCTTATAAGTTAATGTTACATTTTAAAAAATATACAAACAAACTGTCACTAAACAAATTATGACACTTTTTCTTATCAGATATTTAATTATTGGCATAGAAAAATATCGCAATAACAGTCACTAAACAAAATAGAACGCTTTTTCATGTCAGATATTTAATTATTTGCATTTGGAAGTAAAACTATAATGTCACTAAATAAAATGTGACATTATTGAACTAGAAATCTACAAATAACTTACCTGATGTAACAAGCTAAACTGTTTTAAAACAGAAAATGACACTATTGCTTAAATTTTTATACACTGACACTCGAATAGACGAACAGTTACTCTTTTAATGACAGTGTTGGCGCACATTTAGATTATAATCCCGGATCGGATATAGTGACACTTACGCCATCTACCGGTCTTAACCGTAAGATTTACATATTTCGGATAGTGTCGTTAATGCATTAACGATTCAGCATTATTTTGACATCAAAAACGAAAAATTGAAAATTTTCGTATAGTGACGGTGTTGGAATAAGTGTGCGAATTAAACTTTAATAAATACCGATTTTTTATATTTATTGAAGTTCAAATCATTATTTATCTTTCAACTAAAATAGGTACCAAAATGACCCAAATCTTGATTCAGGAAGAATTTAAAAAGTCTTTTTAAGTAATGTAAATTTATTTAAAACAAAATGATTATTTAATATGGTTTTGGGCATTAACTCATTTTTTCATGTTTAATTATTATTAGTTAAATGTTTTAAAGAAAGGTCTAATCAAGTTCTTTAAATTTCAAGATGTAAAATGACATTTCAATTAAAAACATAAAGGTAAAATGGAAACTATTTATTTTAAATATCTATATTTATACATATATATAATATTTACATAAACAATTTTTAACTATAGCAAAAATAAACAAAATTTTCTTTTGTAACCATTTTCATATTTGGTTGAGAAGAACAACAGCAACATACCTGAAAAGAAAACAAAATAAAAGCAGTATCTCGTAATTAAGTAAAGTATTAGCAACTATCGCTGTCAGAAAAAAATAAGCAGAAAGAGGGTGGCAGATGAAGAGTTGAATATGGGTATTATGACACAAATAATATTTACATTTGTTATATTACTGTATAGATATAACCACATCAATAGTGATTTTTTTTTAAATTATCAGTTTTACTTCTATTAGTTCTATCACTTGCAAGTGACCATGATTATTTGATCATGTGACAGATGCCATTTGATATATTAATAAACATTAAAAAATATAATATAAATTTCAAAAGAATGGTATCAGTTTCACTTCTATCAGTTCCTTTACTAATCATGTCTGGAAAGAATACTACCAATAAATTGTTTCCTGGGAGCTATTTCTTATTTCACTTAATATGCCGACTTCATAATTACTCTCTGTACGAATGTAAAAGAGGTAAAATATAAAATAGACACATCAACTAAAATATAAATTTGGCCGATATTACCTTTTCTTTTATTTTACTATATTCAGTAAATTAGAAAAGATATATAGGATTTTTCTATAGGCCGATAGTTATCACAATGCCACTTTAAAATTGGGAAGTGGTTGTGGAAAACAAGGCCATACAATAAGATTATAAAAATTATACTCCTATTTTTTTAAATAATAATATTTACAAAATAGACATTATTTACATTACCAACACCTACTGAAAGAGAAAAAACATATATATTATACATTATTATTCTACATTTCAAAAGAAAAACAGAAAAATATCTAATATAAACAAATACAAACTATTTTAACATGCATTCACAACATAATCCGGGTATTTAATCTAAAACAGATAAATTGTGACTTATGGTGCTAACATGCAAGTTAAATATAATACTAAAGCATGCTTATCCCTATATTAAAGGTCAGGTAAGTCAAAATTAACGTTTATGTCCACATTGGGCAAAGTGTCGCTATAAGAAAATGTCTCATTAGGTAGGAGGTCACGATCAAGTAATGAATTAAAATTCGTAGAACTTTCATTATTATTTGAAATTATTTCAGTATGTGAAATGGAAAAATAGCTTAGCATATCACCATCCGATATGGTCTCGTAATTGGATATTGAGAAAGAATCTGAACTGTTGTTATTGGGTAACTCAGAATCAAGTGCTACGTCACATTTTGGGTTATCACAATCAGGTAATGGACTATAACAACAAAGTATTTTATTTTCGCTACTGGAGAAAGTCTTGATAGTGGGTAAAATGTCACTATTGGGAAGAGTCTCAATATTGGGTAAAATGTCACTATTCGAGAGAGTCTCAATATTGGGTAAAATGTTATTATTCGAGAGAGTCTCAAAATTTGGTGAAGTGTCACTATTCGAAAGAGCCTCAACATTGGGTAATGTGTCACAATTGGGAAGAGTCTCAATATCGGTTAAAAGGTCTATATTGGGTAAAGTCTCATAATCGCTTATGGTGGCAATAGACAATGGGTTATTATGGTCATGACATAACTTTTGCTTTTTATACCTATATGTTTTTTTATACTGAGCTTTTGAAAAATCTAGAGACTTCTTTCTATCTTTACAGTATTTAAAAATAGATAACCTTAAACATCTATTTATGAGATCATTATAAGTTTCTGAATGCGCATTACACATAATAAAAGATTGAAAAATGGATTTGTAGTTGGATTTAATTTTGTCCTCTAAATGACACTCATATCCCCGAGTTTCAAGAAAAGATTCAACCATTTTATAGATTTTTTCACTCATATCTATTAAATTTTGATGAACATAATTTAAACGGGTTTTATTATCATATTCTTTAAACTGAACATACAAATGTTCTCTTTGAATCTCTGAAGCAAAAATACTGTCATTACATTTGGAACATTCAGGTACCGAGACTTTTGAAACTAAATAGCCTGCTGTGTAAGCAGTACCAAAATTGTCTTGAATTTTATCAAATTCAAAGTCTAGTTCTTTTTCTTCATTGCCTTCATTCAAGTCGTCGTTATCAGTTTGAAAATTAGTGCTAGAGTGATGAGGATTATTAATTAATGCTGACAAATTAGAAATATTTTCCCAAAAATCTGCTTCTACATTCCCACCAGTAATTGGCACTGTAAGACCATTAAGCACAGTTGTTTTTAATGCGGCAGTAAACTGCTTACAGGTGGGATTGGTATTGCACACCCCATGTTGCCGAACTAACCCGAAGGTGTTTTCAAGAGGATCTTGATTAAAAGATCTCATAGGTAAGAAAATAAATTTGTCTTTTAGCTTATTCCATAAATGCATAATCGATCTTAAAGTAATTTGCCACCCATGAATAAAATGTTGTTTCTTTGTAACATCTTTGAACTTCTTAACGTTTTTAGGAACATTTTGATCTGGTTCATATAATTTCCAGTTGGAAATTTTTGGAAGCAATTCTGAAAAAAATTTAGATGTGGAGATTCAGCTGAAAAAGCGCATCTATTTTCTTTACCCATGGTGGGATACTGATTGTTGGAATTTAATAGGTCAAATAGTTTATCAATAAGGTCAGCAAATTCTGCCGTGTAGATGGCCTCTGCATCTAATTTTCCTATAGAAACATTGGTTTCAATACAAGCTGCCATGGAGTGACTTAACTGGCGTGCAGCAACTTTAACTCTCATTTTCATGTAAGAATCCTTAAAATTGAAATGCTCCTGTCTCAAATATGGCAACTGACTAAAGCTACGGGTTTCTTTATCAATGGTAAATGCAGATTTAATATGCTCAAACTTTGCATATTTCCCTTTTTCAAACTCCAAGACTCCTCGCAAAAGAGCATTTCTTGTAAGTTTTAATAAATGCGGAACATCAAAGATTGTGCATATTTCTTCACCATTTACACTAAATGTATATGGTGTAGGATTATCCCTGTTATCTAAGCAAAGCCTTCTTAGGGCAGCCTGATTCGTAGCACCCTGGTCACAAACTGTTGCAATTACTTTTAACCCAATACCTTGTAATTTGGAAATAATATGTGGAATAAGAACTGCGAGAGAAGAAGTTGAAATAGTAGATGCTGTAAAATAATATGCTATAATCTGTTTCCACTGCTTTCGTACCCCCTGATCATAAACGTAAGAGCATGATTAGCTGACTTTATCGATCTACCCAAGTGCCCTAAATCTTCATATCCCACAATATACTGTTTATGTGGATCATAGTGTAATCCAGAGTCCAATGAAATTTCATCAAATAGGAGTGCACAATACCTGTCATTTTCTTCCATTTTATTTACTTCAAGTTTTAAATGTTCCAAGATTTTATCATTACATCCGGGTTCAAAAGGCAATTTTGACAGAACTCGTTTTAAGGTACGAACTGATGGCAATTCAAAAAAGTTATTTAAATATCGGTAGAGCCGCGGACTTCGTTTGTACATTGATAAAGCAAATACTTTGTCTTCAGTAGACCACCTTTTACCCGCGGGTCTTTTTCCAACATTACGAAATTGGGATTTAATAAAGTTTTCGGTAACCTCATTAAGGTTGTCTTCCATAAACTGAAATTTACCTTGATCATTTAACTCTTTCAAAATTAAATTTCTATTTCTTTCCTTTTCTAAAGTGGTCTTAAGCTTGGAAAGTTTTGAGCAAACATTTCTGTGAATTTTATACATTCGTAATTCCCTATCAGACATATTTTTGATGAAAATATCTAATTGTCCCATGACACCCTTTTTACTTGGACACCTTTCCAAAAGAAAATTAAATTTAGGTGTATTTGTTAAAGGGGTGGAAGGTTGAACAATCATGGGATTAGATGAAGATGAAGCAGAATTGGGTAATGAAGGCAATGAGTACGAAAAATCCACAGGTAAAGGATTAGCAACATGTGGTGACATTAAAGTGTTTACAGAATCTAATGAAACATCTAGTGAAGGCATAAGATCAGGGATATTGTCCATATGAATATCTGTATTACTGACCTGAGGGGTAGAATGCTTAACTTTAGGTAATTCTGAGTTAGTAGACAATTCTAAGTCTTTTAAGGTTTGTGGTACAGCACCAGGAAGTAATTTTATTCTGTTAAAATTATAAAAGTCAGAAGGTAAAAAGTGGTCATCACAAAGACGAAAGTTGGAGCAATTTACATCATCATTAATTTTGCAAATATTTTTCCACTGTATAAAAGTGATTGGATTTTTAATAGGAAAAGCAAAAAATGTTTATTAGTGTAGTTTTTTACAATAACAGGAGAATAATACTTGTTAGTGCAATTTGGGTATTTGCAAGAATACCTGTATGTTCCAATGTCCATGGTTACAGATGTTAAAAAAAAAAAGAAAAAAATTAATATGAGTTATTAAAATTAACAAGTTACTTAGGTGCAGTTTCTAAAACCATACATTCCAGAAACCATTACCATCGACCTGTAAAAGTATTCAAAAATAGGAGTTAGTAAAAATAACAGAGGCTTTTGTTTCCTTGTAGAGTTAGGTACATTGTCATTATACAGTATTTCAAAAACATGGGAGGTTGCCTAATGGGAGTACCTTGGCCAAAAATAAAGCAAAAATGTTAAATAAAATAGCTCTAAAACTGCACTATTTTTATGATATTATGGGCTATAAAAAAATAGGTAAAATACTAACCAAAATACAGTCTTTGATGATATTGTCTTATTATTGTTACCGAAATGGTCTACTTTTAGAAGAAGTTCATTTTTTTATTATTTTGCCACATTTTTTATAATTTAATACACTACTCAAAAGAATTATCGCATATTCTCGATTAACTTTAAATCGCCCCGTATGATGTGCTGTTAAAAGGAGTAGTCAAATTTGTGATTATAAAATATCAGAAATGGGTAAGGGTATAAATTATTAACAAATGAGATTTCTCCCTTTTAACAGCACATTATACAGGGCGATCAAAAATTATTAATTTTTTCAATTTTTTTTATCACCCCGTAGGATTTATTGCTTACAGTTAAAAACGACGGTTAATATAAAGTTACAGCTTTACGTTTTCTTAACATTTTATTTTTTTAATTGCCTTAATAACTTAATTATTAAAAGAGATTTGGCCATTTAAATCAAAGCATTTTTGTATTAAAGCTTATGAAAGAAATCGAGCATATGCGATAATCCCTTTTAAAACAAAATAAAAAACACATTTAACACATGTAACTGTCCCAAACTGTATATGGTTGGTTATTATAATCACCCCGTGATAAAAAAATTGAAAAAATGAATAATTTTTGATCGCCCTGTATAATGTGCTGTTAAAAGGGAGAAATCTCATTTGTTAATAATTTATACCCTTACCCATTTCTGATATTTTATAATCACAAATTTGACTACTTCCTTTCAACAGCACATCATACGGGGCGATTTAAAGTTAATCGAGCATATGCGATAATTCTTTTGAGTAGTGTAGATATTCAGTTATACATAACCTTAACAATGAAAGTTTTTAGAAAAGCATATTTATAATGTCGATGAAACAAATTAATTCATGAATATTTTTTAATGCAGAACGAACCAAATAATCACCGATACAAAAATAATTTAAATTGAAAATGATAGCAAATTTATTTTGTACATTTGATCCTTCTACAAATTTTAATTTATCATTTATCGAAGTATTTTTAATATTTATAGAAGAAAATGTATGTTAAAATAATGATTAAAAATTGCTTGAAGGATAATGGTGAGAAAAGTTTTCATAAGTAGGTGTATTCACATATTGTTTTCAATGCACTTAATTTTACCTAAAGTAAAAAAATATCAATTTAAAAGTAAATGGAAAATCCCAGTTCTGAAAATTTGTATTTTACACATTATCAAAAATAATAAAGCTTTGTTAATATAACATTTTTTCATATTTTTAGCCAAGTAATCACCTATTGACTGTTGGCCCATGTTTTTTAAAACACTCTATATACTGTGGTCCATTGGGTGTGCAACAAATGGGTAACTTTTTTATTTGCAATTTCTCAAAAAATGTATTTTTCATTAAAGTTGGTGCATGGTCTCAAACTGAATCAGCAGTAGTTAGTTTTACTTTACTTCAAACTGTTTTCAATATTTTTAACAAACCTGTATATCCTTGATCATTTAATAAAACTAACTACTGCTTAAATAGTTTGGGAGCATGCAGTAACTTTTATTAAGAATACAATTTTCTAACAAATTGCATATAAAATAAAAATCCTATTTGTTGCACACTTAAGAGACCACACTGTATATATTAATATAAAGTGACTGGAAAAAATCTGGACACGTTGAAAAAATCAGTAAGTCGTTTTCCCAAACTGATCATGCTATTGAAAAAAGTTAAAAGGAGTTTTATATGGATAAAAAGAATTTAATAAATATAATACTATGGGTTTTTTCACAACATTAATGCAATAAAATATGTTACAGAACAAGAATAAATAAATAAACTAACAAAAAGGCTCACAATGTGTTCACCTTATACTTGCACATTCGGCACATAATTTAAAATATCTATACTGGCAATACTGCTTTTTTACATCTGCGTAAAACTGACCCTCCCCCTGCATATTATGGTAAATATTGAAAAAAAATACAAACACATCTGACAAAACCCCTCACACAAGCGTAGTGCATAGACAAAATAAAATATTTACATGAAAGCATGTTCTGTATAGAAAATTTGTTTAGGCACTACAATCAGACTACTTTATATTTTTATATTTTAAGTGCCTTTTACATGATCATGCCCGTTTCAACTCATTTTTAGTTTTTGTCGAACTGTCAGTTTTTCCGATGTGTTAAAGTAAAAAAATTAAAGAACAAAAACAAACTTCATTTCTTCACTTTTACATAATATAGGAAAAACCGGCAGTTCCACTGAAACTGAAAATAAACTGAGAACATGTAGGATTAGAGGTAAATCGAATCCGATTTAACCCATTGGATTGAACTTAGAAATGTGTTCTGATTGGTCAATTTAAAATAAAACCTTGAAATCAACTAATTAGAACATGTTTCTAAGTTCGATACGATCGGTTAAATCGGATTCAGTTTAACAATGTACTTTTACTCATTGACCGTGTAAGAGGCCCATAAAAACAATAAAGCTTTAGTTCTAAAACCAATGGTAAAATAATTTTCATTTATTCTGTGTTTTAGGCATATAGAGACAGTAAATCGAGTATAAATATGAATGCTACCAATGACACTTTATTTGTAGATATTCGTCACTTTCAGTCTACCTATATAATTAAACATATTTTTCCCTTCATAAAATCTTTTACAATTTTTTTTCTAAACTTATAAAAATACATTTTATTTATTGATTTAAATAGGTATATTAATATGACAGTTTTAAAAGTACCATCAATAGTCAATTAATACTTAGATTTTTAAAATGAAAAGTTTAAGTGCTTTAATATTTCAAAGACTAAAGCCTTAGAACTTTAAATAGATTAATATAAGATTAATTTCAGCCCGGTAGGTTGAACTAAATTTAAATAATTTTGTCTACATATTAATATAAAAACACCTTTAAAACTTGCTTGCTTGCTTGCTTGATTGGGTTTATGGCTTTGCTGCAAGGCAATCGCCAGCACGATTTCGTGGTGACTCCGATGTTGTCTGGCTCTTAAACCATATCGGGGCCTCCGACTTTTCTTCTTTGACTGAGCTTTTTCTTAAGTGCTGTGAAGGAGTTAAAGTGTATTCTGAGCTATTGAGTAATTATTGAGCGAATATGATTATGGCAGACTTAATGAGGTTATAATTAGTTAACATGCACTACATAGGTGTTTGGATGGGAAGGAAATGAAGACAAATCAAAAGGAAAAAGGTGACATACAAAAGCTGAGCATTACAATTTTATTCGATTAATATTTAAAAAAGTCATGATTATGTTAATTGAGTTTTCGTTTAAATTAGAGAGAACTGTATTAATTGATATGGGGGTTGAAAAATTCATGTTTATAAATTCAGTGTATAGATCAAGGTTCGGAACAACATTGATGGGACATTCGAAAAAATATGATCCATGTTCTCAATGCATCCACACTCGCAAAGAGGGCTATCTTTTATTTTAATTTTAAATAAATGTTCGTTGGTTAAGCAATGACCTGTACGCATTCTAATTATTGTTGTGATGTGACGCCTATCTTTATAGGGAAAGTCTGAAAACCATTTTTTACTTGGAAAATTTGTCTGAACTTTTGAATATTTATAGTTTTTATTTTTTACAAGTGAACTCCAATTATTTTTAAACTTTGTTTTAAGATCGTTTTTAATTTGATTATAGTATTCTTGAGAATCAACCAGTATTTTTTGGGAATGTTTAAATCTTTACCTATATTGGCTAAAATGTCTGCTTCAGTATTGCCCGGAATATCAGAGTGTCCTGGGATCCATGAGAGTCGGATATCAAAGTTATTTTCATTGGCTAGAAAAATAAGTCTCTTTGTTCTAAGTGTCCAGTAGTCGCTGGAGGCATTTAGATGGTATTTATTAATCTTTTGGATAGCACTTTTGGAATCAGAGAAGATAATTACCTTTTTTAAGTGTTTTACAGTAGCTATTTTCACTGCCTCATGTATGGCTATGATTTCAGCCTTACAAATGGAGAGAGAGTCAGGAAGTCTTGAAGAGAACTTGTATTGTAATTCAGGGATTGTTATACCGTATCCCACCTTTTTATCCTTTTTGGAAGCATCAGTATATATAAAAATAAAAGAGTTTTTATATTTTTCTGTGATTAACGCGAATTTTTCTCGAATCATTAGTTCGTTTTTTTAATAGCGCAGTCTATGATTTTTATGGGGTTATTTAAAATTTTGAAGTCTACTTCATAGCAGGGCATATTTAGATTTTTATAAATGTTTGCAAAATATGGAAAAAAATTATAAATAGCTGAAATTAAGTATGGTATATTTAATTCTGTTTGAAAAGTTGGTGTAAGTATTAATTTGCTGCGTAGTTTTAAAATTATTTTGATTAGTGGGTGATTTCTAATATGTATTTTTCTTGATATAAATTTAGTGGCCAGCATTTTCCGCCTCTGTTCGAGGTCAGTGGTAGCTGCTTCTGCTAAGAGTGCAGCTCTTGGTGTAGACTTCATGCATCCAAGGCTAATACGTAGGCCTTCATAAAAGACTGTATCTAATTTATTAAGACTCTTGTGATTCACAGGTTTTATAAAGATGGATCCAAAATCCAGGTGTGAGGTTACCAATGCGTGAAATACTGTCAACAGGGTGTTTGGGTCGGCTCCCCACCACACTCTGCACAATGCTTTAAGGATGTTTAGAGATTTCTTTGCCTTGTTAAATATATGATTGATATGAATGTCCCATTTTAGATGCTGGTGCAGATAGATTCCCAGGTATTTTACATAATTTTTGTACTGTATAGTATGAGGTTCGTTTTGGTTACCGATTGAAACGATTCTAGAACAGTTCGAGCCTGCGCAGTCGGGTATAAAGTATTTTGGTTCATTTAGAACCGATTCCGTATTGGATGCTTGCTGTTTTGGTTTATTTTGTGAACTAGTTTTGGACGATTCGAGAACGGTAACAGCAGTTCTAACCCTTGAGTAGGAACTGTAAGAACTGATTCTGAATTAATTGGTGGAGTCTGCGCGTTATCTTTTATTTTTCAAAACATTTAACCCTATTTTTTGAAAGATTGTTTTTTTGTTGGATTTTGTGTGGTTTATGTTTTTAATTATGGATTTTGGTGGAGTTATGGTAAGTAAACCAAACAAAAAAATAAAGGTATTTTGAAACAATGTTATTAAATACGAATACAAGGTATATAAAATATATTAGCCAGTTTTAAAATGAATAAGTTTTACTTTATATATTGGTTGGACTGCATAATATACCAAAAATACTTTGTTTTTAAACTAAAATTAACGATTAGTGTTAAAATCCATGTTATAATAGCTTTTGCTATACATTCATAGATACTTATGTGTATATTTAATTTTAGGAAATGGTCTGTGAAAGCAGTAGCAGTAGTAGCATTTCTGAGAGTGAATCCGATGATTTTGATGATAATTTGGTAGCTCAACTTGTTCCAGAAGTATTGGAGTATAAACAGAAAAATGAATTTTTTTTGAAAATATTATCCCCAATTATACAGATAATGAATTCTTGGTGCATTTTAAAGTACCAAGGAATATCTTACACTCTTTAGCTATAGAATATGAAGAGAGTGAATATTATTCTAAAATTCAGACTGGTTTCAAGCCTGTACCCTCGGATAAGTGCATGTTTGTTTTTTGTTGGTATGCAACACATGAGGCAGCATCATTTCAAGATGTGGCTGATCGCTTCAATATAGCACGAAGCACTTTACATCTTATAATACACAATGTTACCTTATTTTTAAGTTTTAAGTCCAATTCAATTATTAAGTGGCCAAATAATGCAGAGAGGGTAAAAATAGCTGAAGATTTTAAACAAATGGGTTTTCAAGATGTGGTTGGCTGTATTGATGGGACCCATATAATGATTGATAAGCCAGAGGAAGATCCTGATTCCTATCTTAATAGAAAGAAATATTACTCTGTGCAGGTAATAATTTTACACAAGTTTATTTACTTTTGACTTTGTTTTTTTTACAAAGACACAAATTTTGTTTTCCTAAATTTTGTCAATTTCACAGATTAGTACCTAACTAAATATCAAATTTAAAATAAATGACCCATAAAGTATAATTTTCAGTAGATAACAACAAAACAAGATCTGGTTTCAGATAACTTATAGATTTTTCTTATTTTTAGGTTCAGTTGGTATGTGATTCCCAGAGAAAATCACTGATGTATTTATTGGCTACCCAGGATCAGTTCATGATGCTAGGGTGTTTAAAAATTCGCCACTTTTCGAATCATTGGCACCTAAATGCGGGGATAAATACCTGTTGGGTGATAGTGCTTACCCATGCTTAAGGAATTTACTTACCCCTTATAGAGATTATGGAAATCTAAATGACACTGAAAAAAATTTTAACAAAAAGTTAAGTCATTGTAGAGTACTGATTGAACATACAATTGGATTGTTAAAATAACGCTTTCGACAGCTATATCACCTTAAAATAAGGAAGATTGAAGACATTTGTCATTTTGTGAGAGCATGCTGTGTCCTCCATAATTTAGTTATGGAATATAATTTAACATACGATGCAGACACTTCAGAAAATAATGTTGAAAATATTGATCCAGATATTATCGCAAATGACAATATTGACATGGAAAATGATGAGTTTGATGGAAATGAAGCTGGGCATAATTTTAGGAACTACATTGCTGCTGTTCTTATGCAGCTCTAAGAAAGCCCCAATATTTTATTTTAAAAATACCTCTTTAAATTGTCAATGTTAAATAGTTCATTATGGACGTTTCAAACATTAATTAGTTTTTTTTTTAATAACCTAGAATTGTAATATTAATAAACTTTTTTATTTAAATTAAATATTTGTAATATATGTACTTTTCTTTGAAAAATCCTGTCTATATATACAGCGTGTCTACTTAAGTTCGCACCATATAGAAAACTTTTTATTATTAATTTCACGAAAAAAGTTATTCTTTATAAAAAGTTCTGCATGGTCTAAAAATGCAATCACCAGATATTTTTGCGGTGGTATACCAGGTACATATGTCAAAAAATATAAATTTTGCCCAAGAGAAAGTACCCTTATTTTTCATAATATCGAAGATTTTTATAAGAAAAAGATATGTTTGGGATTAAAAATACCTTTTAAATATGCACATTAGTTAATTAAAAAAAAAAATTGTTTAACATTTTTTTGCGATAGCAAACGTTACTGCGAGTTTTTGCTCTTTTGACAGTTCTTAAGCTTTCTTAACATATTTCATTTCGAAATAAGTATGCACCAGTGTACAAACTTAATTTCCACCCATAACGCATAAAAAATTGATAAAAAAAGTTTTTCTTGAAAATGAACAACTTTGCATATGTGAATGTTACTTTTAATCCTAAACGTTTTTTTCTTTATAAAATTTTGTTATATTATAAAAAATAAGGGTACTTTCCGCTTGAGCAAAATTTATATTATTTGACATACCTCGTATACCACTGCAAAAAATTAATATCTGATGATTTCTTTTTAGGTTTTAGACCACGCAGAACTTTTTATAGAGAATAACTTTTTTCGTAAAATTAATAATAAATTTTTTTTTATATGGTGCTTAAGTAGACACGCTGTATACTCATATATTTTTTTTGTGACATTATTTCTTGACTTTGTAGCATCTACAAATTGTAACTTTTATAAATTAAATATATTTATATCCATTTTTTTCATAAATTATTTATATATTTTTTTAGCTGTAAACTGGGTTTCATATATACTTATGGACCAGTATCGTTAAAAATGCAAGAAAAATATGTCCTTTTAAAAATACCTTGAATAATAAATTAGTTTGCAAGTAAAGTTTTATTTCATTGTTAACATTTTATAAAAATTCTAATTCCTTGAGCCCAAACACAAAAAAATCAACCTTAAAAAATATATATATTTTTTTATTTTTATAAGTAAATACATTAACAAAACGAAATATTTTCAACGTAGGTTGTAACTAAACCAAAGAAAAGTATTAAAAATACAAAATCTTAATTACACTAACAGCCAAACTTTTTTCAGTCTTACTTTTTAAGTTGAACATAACGTAACATAACAAAGAACTTGAAAAGTGTTAATAGTAGAAATATATTAAACTAATACATGACTAAATAATATAAGGAACAAACATTGAAATTCTCAGTAAATGCAAAAATAAAAATACTTTTTAATAGGTATTAAACAAATACATTAACAAAACAAAAGTATTAATCCAAAATCTTAATTACACTAACAGCCAAACTTTTTACAGTCTTACTCTTTAAGTTGAACATAATGTAACATAACAAAGTACTTGAAAAGTGGTAATAGTAAAGATATATTAAACAAATACATGACTAAATAATATAAGGAACAAACATTGACATTTTCAGTAAATGCAAAAATAAAAATACATACAACAAATATATTTACAAAACAAAATATTTTAAAAGTATACTTCTAACTAAACCAATTTAGAGTCTTCTCTTTAAGTTGAATATAACGTAACATAACAAAGTACTTTAAAAGTAGTAACAGTACAGATATATTAAACTGATATATAACTAAATTTTATAAGGAACAAACATTGAAATTAAAAAAAAAATTCTCAGTAAATGTAAAAATAAAAATACCCTTCAATAGGTTATAAAATTTAAGGTAAATATGTATACAGGGTGTTTCCTTAATGCGGTAAGAAAATTTAAGGGCATATTCCTGAGCTATTTTTATGAAAAAAGTTCATATAAACAGTCCTGAAACTTTTCATTCTCAAGATACAGGGTGTTAAACTTGTCAAGAAACCTAAAAATTTGTAAGATTAAAACTAAATTTTATTTAATTAAGCATTTTTCTTGTTATTACATATTTGCTAATAAGAGGTTATAACACTTAATTTTTAAAAGAAAAAAATGCCCTAATGTTTCTTGTATGGTCCAGGATCATGCAGGTTAGTGGATTTTATTTTTTTCTGGAAAAATATAAAGAGACAAAAAAGTTGCATTTTTAGGTGTTTCATCCGGAGAAGATATAAAAGTTGCAAAAAAGTCAGTGGCATACATTTTTTGTCAATAATATTAGCTAAGATGCGTCTCATGCCGCCACTGGTCTCACAAATTAAAATTAGTTTAGGGCTAAATTAACTTCCTGTTTTAACAAATATTACAGCCAAATTTTATTAAAATAGGATAAAGCATATTTAAGATATTAAAAACCCAATTTTCTTTTTAAAGTTTAACATCCTGTATCTTAGAAACAAAGCATTTTCGAACCTATGTTTATATGAACTTTTTTCATAAAATCGGCTTAGGAATATGCCATTAGATTTTCTTACCGCAATTAGGAAACACCCTGTATATATAATTTAGTGACCTTGTTGATTTTTCAAAATTTCTAAGTACTGTTCAAGAAGTGCAGTTCTTTTTTTTCTGTCCTCAGATCTCTGTCGTGCTAATTCAAGCCTTTTTTCTTCTCTCTCAGCTTTTTCATTATAATGTTTTCTTAAATCGTTTTTCAGGTCTTGCAATATTTCATTTCTTTTTTGTAAGATGATGAACTGCTTCGTATGGACCTCTTCCTTTTTGGGGTGTTTTCTGAGTTTAATTGTCGGGTATTTTGAATACTTATTTGAACTGTTTTACTGGTGCCTGCTGTCACATCCGGTTTGGAGGTCTCTACCACCATATTGCTGTCTACTACATTACACACTTCAGGATTTTCTAAAATAACTATTTCATTTTCAGTAGAAAGATTAGTATTGGGGACTTCTTCAAGAGCCTTTTCAGTAGTTGTACTTGATAATAAAAAGGCGGGCTTTATGTTCCTTTTGTTCCCAAATATAGAATTAAATTCGTCCTCAAATTCAAAAAATTTTCTGCCCCTTCCTGTTTTATTATTATTATCTATAAACTTCTTATAATTGCGTTCCAATACTTTCCACCTATTTTCACATTTGTTGGAGCTCAGAGTTATTTTATGTAAATTGGAAAGGTCCCTAGCTACCAATTCCCATAATCTTTTCATATTTTTTACCTCAAATGTTCCCACCTTGGGTTTATATTTTTGTACAAATCTATGAGTTCCAGCGTATGGGTTTTATTATTAAAAAATTCTCATCCCAAGCTGTGCCACTGCTACACAAGTTTATGTATGGGCTCAATTCTTCGTGAAGTTCTAAAATAAAATTTAAAGAATCTTTAAATTACTAAAATGGTAACAACTTCCTCAACTTACCATCGTTGCCATTCATTTTTGAAGAAAATGTAAAAATCGATGAATTCACAGCCTTTAAAACAAAATCAAAATAAATATTTGAGGTTATGTCTTACTTAAACTTCTCTTCTTTAATTTAGAATGGTAAGGGATACAAAAGCGTGTTTTGGTTTTCGAATCGTTTGAACTGTTCTGGGATGATTCGAAACTTCAACTTTATGCACATATAGTTCTGCGCATAACTGGAACTGAACACGAACCGTTCTAAATTTTAGAAACAAAACGAACCTATGATCATTGATTTTAACATTTGGAGGTGTATTTTTTCTTTTACCCTTTGTAAACCAGATGGCTTCTGCATTTTTCTAGTGAAAGACACAATTCATGTTGTTTTAGGTAAGTGTAGACTTGTTCTAGTGCTGTGTTTATTTGAGCACCCATGACTTCTAAGTTAGATCCTCTTACAAAGAGAACTAGGTCATCTGCATAGCCTATAAGTTTGGTATTATTTAAGGGTAATTTAAAAAGATCATACAGGTATACATTAAAAGGATGGTACTTAAAGGTGATCCCTGAGGGATGCCTTTAGTTGCTAGGTAAGGGCCCATAAAGTTTCCATCAATGCTTCTACTGTAAATCAGTCTTTTCGAGAGTATTCTATAGATAAGGTTATTTATGTCTGTGGGAATATTTAAGTTCATTAGTTTTCGATATAATGTGTATATATTAACATGGTCATAGGCAGATTTAATATCCAAGAATATGGCGATAACGGTTTCCGAAGAATTAAAAGCGTCAAATATGTAGGAGGACAAAAAGGCCACATTATCGTATATTCCCCTTCCTTTACGAAATCCAGCCATTTCATTACAAAAGGTAATCCTATGCTCCAGCATCCAGTCTAGGCGGTTTTTAATCATTATTTCCAAAGTTTTACATCCACAGGAGGATAAAATTATTGGTCGATAACTGTCTGGCAAGGATGGGTCTTTGTTCGGTTTTAGGAGGGTTATAACATTGAATTTTTTCCAAGAATTTGGTAGGGTATGTCCCATTAAGAAGTTGTTATAATTATTTAATAAAATTTGTTTTCCTTTAAAAGGGAGGTTCTTAAGCATAGGGTATGACAAGTCGTCCATGCCTGCTGCCGATAGTTTTTTGTCTTGTAGAGCGTTATTCAGCTCATGTATAGTGAATAATTGTGAGTCATTTTCGGGTGTACAAAGTTGAAAAGATGGGTCGATATCGACTGAAGACATCTTGAAGAGTATTGCCTTTTTTGTGTCGTCCGAAATTGAGAAGTTATTGTTTCTGTTTTTGTTATTATTTGAGAATTTTTTAATTTTGTTCCAAACATATGTGACATTTGATTCTCTGTTTAGTGTTTCGCAAAATATCTGAAATTTTTGTCTTTTTTTATTTCTAAGATTTTTTCTTACCACCGCTATAGTTTTTTTGGTCATAATGTAGTTTTCTAGGGTAGGGAATGTATTAAAATAATTTATTGATAGTTTTCTTTCCTTTATCCATGTGGAACATTCTTCATCCCACCATGGGTTGTTTGTTTTGCGAGGTAAGCCACATATTTTAACAGGTATTGTTTCCTGAGCTACTTCATCCATGATTTTACCGAGTTCCTCATAGTCAGTGTCCAAGTTTCTGTCAATTAACTGGATTGTTATTTGGTTTTGGAATAAATCCCAATCAGCTTTCTTGAAATTTCTAATGGAATGAGTGCCTAAACATTCTGAGTTAAATTTGAAGTGTGTATTGTTATTAATTTCTAGAAGTGTGGGGTAGTGGTTACTATTGCCACAGTCTTGAAGAACACTCCATTGTGAATTGATTGCTAACTGACTGCTAATGATGGTTAGATCGAGTGCACTAAGGTTAGAATTTGGGTTTTGAAATAAAGTTGAAGACCCGTCGTTCATGACAACCAGGTCTTTGTCCATTATGAAGTCACTTAAAATTTTTCCTCCTCTGTTGGTAGGTGAGTTATCCCAAAGGGGATGGTGTGAATTTAAATCTCCCATTAAAATGATTTTTTTTATATTTATATTTTCCGTGAGCTCCTGAAGCAGCTCCTCGTTAATATTATTGTTTGAGTTGGTATAAATATTTATTAAGTGATAATCTGAAATTTTTATTATTATATATTGAGTATTATTTGAACTAAATTCTTTTACTTTATTAAAAATTATATTATTTTTAATTAATGTTGCTACACCGCCATAGCCATCCTCTCTATCTTGTCTGAGAATTTTATATGTTTTTAAATTAAAAGTTTGAGTGGGTTTTAACCAGGTCTCATTTAAGAAAATAAGATCTGGGTTTTTTTCCACTATTAAATTTATTAAGTTATCCCTGTTAGACTTTATACTTCTGATATTCCATTGCAATAACTTCAGCTTTGTTTTATCAGCCATCTAGGTTTGCGTATGTTAAAGAATTTAGTAATGATGTGTACATTTATTAAAAGGGATGGCTTAATTTTAGGTATATAGGTTGAGAAAATTGTTATTTAAGTATAATCCATATCAGAGTCCTCGGTGAGAGACTCCGATATGGAATTATGCAAGAAATTTATTATGGATTTTCTTGTTTCGTTATTAGTGTTGGTTAAAAATTGTATTATGTAAGCTATTTCGTTATTTGTATTGTTGGAAGCTAGGTAAGGTGCACTATTGTTAGGCCTTGGAGTGTCGTTAGGGGGCATGGAGGGAGCAAAGGACGTTGATGGGTGACCATAAACAGATTGATTTGTGTTGGTGGGCATTTTGGCGGGTCGTGTGTTTGGGAAAAAAGAGCTTCGTCATGCTTCTTTTATCAAAACCTTTTTGAATAATTCTTTTCTTTTCAGTAGAAACCACCTGTTCGTATGACCGTTTTATTGCGCCGTTTCTGAAATTTTGGATTCTTCGTTCAGAAGTTGCTGTTACATTTGCTGCTTGTGAATTATTGGAACCGGGATTTGTACTGTTATTTTTTGTTTTAATAGTTGGGAAGTCGTTCGCGTTAAAAATGAATTGATCTCTAATAATATAAGTTTTTTTACATATTTCATTGGCATCGAAGAATGTTAAATTTTCAAAAGCCATTAATTCTTTTATATTTTTTGTCTACTAAATTCCGGACATTTTTTTGAAGTAGTTTTATGTTCGTTCTTACAATAAAAACATTTGGTTTTGCACGGATATTCCTCATTATTTGAAATAGGTTCGCTAATATGGCAGTCCTCTGCACAATTATAACATTTTTCTCTACCTTTACAGTTTTTTCTAGTGTGTCCGTATCTTAAACATCGGAAACACTGTGTCACTGGAGACACATATGTACAAACTGAATGTTCGAGGCCATAAAACCTAACATATTTGGGCAAGGAGACTCCTTTAAAAGTGAGTAAAACAGAACCTGTAGGTTGATATGAAACATTTTGTGTTTCCCTATCAATTACTTTTCTATTCAGTCTTGTAGCCGACAAAATTTCAATATTACCCGAAGCTTGACTATGTTGAATGAGTTCATTTTCACTGATATCAGAGTCTACTTGCCTAATTAGGCCTTTTGAGGTTACAAAATTGAAAGGGATAAACATTTTATAGCCTTTACTCAAAAGTGTAGGATTATTTACGAAGTTATTTGCACTAGAAAATGTTATAAATTCAATTGAGAGTCTGTTGGACCCTTTTTTATTAATTTTTTTAACATCATTAAGGTTAAGATTAAAAATTTCTCTTGCAATTTTTACAGTATTAAATTTACCGATATTAAAACCAGTTTTTTCCGTTGATTCTAAGTAAACAATGAAAGGACCAGGGCCTCAATTCCACTAAATTGAACTCATTCGTTCGCTGAACGTATTCGTTCCGGGAGCGTATAACCTTCATCTGTTTTTTTTTAACGAACGAATAACCTTCACTTGTTTTTTAAAACAGGCGGTCATAAAACAGAAATCTGTATTACCATCTGACATCTGACAAAATTCAAAGTCATAACATAACCTAAAATTCCTTTAATGTGAAATAAAAGTTTAAAAATCAGTTAACTAAGCTATTAAAAACAAAGTATACACTTTAATTGAAATACAAGAAGCAAATAAATAATTAACATTGTCCTCCGCAGCCAGAATAATCATTTGTAAGCAAAATAGTTTCTAAATCACATAACCTATAACCAAAAAGGGTTTGTGAAGCAGTCTCCTGCAGCTCCGTCGGCGCAAAAGCGAAAAAGAGCGTGAAAGCGGTAGCCTGAAGCTCATTTGGAGTAAAATTAATATGTGAGTTGTCAAAATATAGATTGAAAAGAAAAACTATCAAAAATTACTTATTGCTTTGGAAAAGTAACTAACAAGTTATTGCATATAACTTTTTTACCATCTTCCATTTATACTTTCTAAAAGAAGGCCTTTATTGAGTGTTACGTACCTACTTGTACGGAATGTTAGATTAGGACAAAGACTGGAAATGGAGATTAGCAAACTACATTAAAATATTACTTAAGGTAAGTAAACTAAAGTAAACTCATACCTATTTAGAAAAAACATTTATGGTAAATTTCTTTTTAGTTCAAAAAGGTAATATTTTAAAAATATTTGTCTTATTTATGCAAATTGGGTAATCGTCTCGAAAGTTGGAGCAACCCCCATTTTGACCAAATTTGATATACAGGGGCACAGAACTAATAAAAAAGGGGCTGATTATTTATTTTTTTTTGCTGCTTAATTAAATAGTATGTTCTAACTTACTGTTATATTAAGAATTTTGTGCAAAAAGACGGGGGAATATAGTGAGAATAGAAATGTTTTTGATATTGGGCAAAATCATAGTTGCTCCCTTTCAAGAGAATTACTATAAATTGTCAGTACATATCGGTAATTATTATTAGTTGAAATAAATAGGTACCCAAAGATAGCAAAACACATTTGTTACTTGCATGATTTTAAACAAAGAGTACCTAAATTATCAAAACCTTTTATTGCTAGTTGTTTTCTTTTTTCATTTAATAATAATAATTTTATTTGTAGGACTCTAGAAGACTATGAATATCCCTTAGGACCATTCCAGAAGTCAAAATTGCATAATAGTTCAAGAATCATATCAAATGATCGATAATAATCAAAATAATAATGCCCAACATGACTCACACATAAATTACCAAGCTTTTGTAATTTGTAAAAATAATAAAAACAATCAATATTATTTTTTTGCCTTTATTTTAATTCTTAGGTTTACAATAAAAAAGTACATTTGAGTATATAAACGTTGTTTTTATAAACACTAAGTTTTTGTCCTTGAATATTTTTGCAGATAAGCTCTTAAAAATACTCCCAGTTTATATAAAATATATTTCCTAAATAATACACCAGCTTGAAAAATCAATTAAATCCAGACACTTTCTAGTGTTTTCCGTATAGTACAAATAATTTTACAATCTCGCAGTAACCTAAAAATAAAAAAATACAAATTTCAGGTTTAAATAAGCAAACGTAGGTTTTCTCTTAACATTAATACGAGTTTAATGAGAATTATTTTAACTTTTAGCATTAGCAGGGTTAACTTAGGACATTGCAGAGTATATAAATTATAAAAGAAAGATTAAAAGCCATTAAGTAAAAGAGAATATTGCTCCTATGAAAAGATCATTGGTTTAGGTTAGGTTTAGTTACGTAAGGGTTTTCGAGCTGTGAACTGGTAAAAGGAAGAAGAGACACGAATACAAAAAGTAAAATTGAATATCTTTTTAAAGAAACTGGGACGGTATCTCATGGATAATTGAAATAATTTTATGAAAATATTAGTATACATTTAATGCAAATTTTACTTACAGTTGCTTTTTGTTCTTCCATTAAAAGAGCAATGAAATAATACCTTTCCATATTCAAGTGCACTCATTTTAAAATTAACAATAGACAAGTTATTAATCAGTGTTTAGGCAAAATTTTATGGGGTATTTTTGTAGGACCTTCTTTGTCTGTTATCTAAACATGGTCTTAAGTTTTGATGCATTTCATGGGGTTCCTGGGTTAGTTGCCTTGTCATTAAAGGACTATATGTTTCTTGCAATCTCTTTTAGAAGCTAAAAATATCAAAATTTTTAAAGGGAAACAAATATAAATATAAGACATTTAAACTCACCTTTTTTCTACCTTACTTGATGCCTCATATTTAGACAAAGAAAACTATCACTAGGTAATAAACCAAAGCATTTTCAATACGTTGCTTTACAGTGGAAAACATCCTTTTCAACAAATTTAATATTTTTCATAAAACGGTAATAAAATTTTCTAACCTATATCTTTGGTGTATTGTGGGTTAGCTACCTACTGGCCTAGTTTACACCGCAAAGATCTTTGGATTCTTTGAAATGAGTTTTAACTTTAGTAATAAAATCAAAATTGGGTATCAAACTTTACTATTTATGAGTTTGCATAGAATGAAAAGTATGCTTGACTTTGACAAATCTGTCATATTTTAAATTTTAATGCGGTGTTGTGCACCACTTTGTGAAGTTGGCTAGGCACGAACGAAGACCTTTTTGTTTTCATAAGAGCCTAGAGGAAATAAAGAAAAAACTAATAAAACGCAAACAAAAAGGCGCTTATGAATAGTGGAATAGAGCCCCAGAGTCCATGTTAGTATAAAAACTGTTTGTTGTTCTTTTTTGTCCGTCATTTTTTGGATTGGAGATTTGAGAATTTTTATTTTCAGGTTTTTTCAGAGATATCTATCTTTTATTTGAATCATCGCTTATTTGCGACAGGGTTAGTTGTGGCTGGGGGTTCCTCCCCCCAGGATCACTCATACTACCCCACCAGAAAAGACCTTTTACGAGATTGGTAGGCCAGAGAAGATGGATCACAAAGAATTCAAAAAAGCAACGCGAACTATGAAAAAGCAAGCAATTAAATGAAATCTAGCTAATGCTCAACTTACCCTAGCACTAGAGACAAGAACAAATGTTAAATGTCTTAGAAAAACCCCTTCTTCACGGAAACTTTTCTGCGACGTAAGAAAAACGATGCTGCTTCGCTCACAAACTCCACAGCACTGCCTTTAAAACTTGTATTTCAGAGTAAAGAAATATTAGGTTAGAATACAAAAACTTATACAAAAATATTAAATCCCAGTAAAAACTATAATTGATAATTCAAATAAAAAATGTAGTAATTATAAAATTACTGTACTTACAATACCTGCACGCTTTCCTTTGCAGAAAATCTGTCTGTTTTCTTTTGAATTTTCTTCTGTAACAAAATTCATACTAATATAATCAACTGAAGCCAAATATGCCGTAAAACATAAAAAATGTTCTAAACTTACCCAAAATCACAAAGAAACACTAATTATCACCAAAATCTTCTATAAAATCAGGCGTCTCCGCTAAAAACCAGAACCACAACAAAAATCATGAAAATAAAATGGCTGCCGCCACAGGTTTTTCCCACTTTGCGCGAATCGACGTGGAGTGACGTAGGCAAAGTGGAGAGTGAGATGCATATATTTGAAGTTATTAAGAAAGAGAGAGACACATAGATTTTCCCTGCCCCTAACCTCAAGTCCCCTCAAGTGGGCCCTACAAACTGAGCCGAAAAATCCCTGTTGCCGTATCGCCAATATTACTGACACCGGGCTCGGATATTTTAAAATTAAAAGTTGTTCTTAGCAATTTCTGATTTTTGTAGGTGTTTATAATATTAATAAAGGTAAGTATTAAATAAGTTATGTAAAAATTTCGCATAAAAATTACTTTTTGTTATTTAATTCAAGGGTGACCATTACTGAAACAAGAAATAAAACAAAATTTAGTAATGGTCACCAGGAATGGCCATTACCAAAACAATGTTTTTCAGTAATGGCCATTTAATAAGGCTTTTACTAAAAAAAATATTGAACTTTTTTAAGTCTTTGTTTTGACGTAAATTTTAAAATTGTACGCCTGTACTCTGCTGAATAACCACAATTCTATTATACTTAAAAAAGAAATCGAAAAAATAAGCTTTTACTAACAACAATTTTTTTTATAGCCATGGAGGAAAGAAAAAGACCATTTTTTAAATGGAACGAAGAAAGCATGTCATTGGCAGTAGACGCAGTTAAAAATAAGGGCATGTCTAAAAATCCGCTGCTAAAGAATTTCGTGTTCCAAGATCTACGTTACGACGAAGATTACAAACAGGTGTTGCAAAAAGAAAAATGGGCCCAGTAACTCAACTTTCGGTTGAAGAAGAAAACCTTTTAGTAAAGTGGATTTTAGGTATGGCCAGAAAGGGTTTTCCTGTCCACCAAGAAAATTTATTTATAACTGTTCAAAAAATATTAAAAACAATGGGAAAAGAATCACTTTTTAAAGATGGAAAACCTGGAAGAACATGGTTTAATGCATTTTTAAGAAGGCATCCAGAAATTAAGAAAAGGCATGCTGAGTCAGTTACCAAATCAAGAGCTGCTGTAACCAGGGAAAATATTGAAACATGGTTTCTTGAAATTGAAAATTACTTAAGAGAGGAAGGTCTCTTAGATATTGTTAAATTTCCAAATAGAATATTTAATGCAGATGAGACCGGGTTTGCATTAGATCCCAAATCAGGATTGGTGTTAGGACCTTCCAACATGCAAGAAGACTTTTATGAAAGGAAAAGTAATGCTGAGAAAGTGCAAATAACCGTAATGGCTTGCTTTGGAGCAGATGGTAGTGTCGTGCCACCAATGGTAATTTATCCGTACAAGAAAATTCCAAAGGATATTATAATGTCCTCACCAAACAATTGGGCCGTCGGCAGATCGGACACAGGTTGGATGAATTCTGACGTATTTTTGAGTACATTGGTAATCATTTTCTCCCTTATTTAAAGCTGAAAAATATACCCAGACCGGTGCTTTTCTTTGTAGATGGGCACAGATCTCACTTAACAAAACAAGTAAGTGAGCTTTGTGAGAAAAGTGGGATAATATTAATTGCGTTATTTCCAAATGCCACACATATTCTCCAACCGGCCGACGTTTCCGTATTTAAGCCCCTAAAAACGGGCTGGAGGTCATTGGTGCGACAGTGGAAATTTGAAAACTTTCCAAAAGAAATTACCAAATATAACTTTGGAACAGTCCTTTTTAGTGTTTTTGAAAGATATGCCAGCGAAGCTACGATACGCAACGGGTTTCGTAAATGTGGTCTGTTTCCTTTTGGTAAAGAAAATGTTGATTATTCCAAATGTGTGGCCAGTAGGGCAATAATAGATCCCACAAAGCACTATTCTGAAGAAAGTTCAAAATTAAAAAAAATGTCTTAGAAGAAATAGAAAAGTATATTGAACCAAATATATTAGAAAGTTTTTAAAAAGTTTTTATTTAGAGCATTCAGAATGGGAAGGACTACTGGAATACAAAGCTTTGTATAATTTGTGGTTTAAGATAAAAAAGAAGTAAAGAAAGATCACGTTACTGCGGAAAGTTCTTTCGAGAAGATTGATGATATAAACCTAACTGGAAAATCCCGTTCATTATCTCCTACAGCTTTAAATATTATGAACGTTCCATCAACCTCAAAAGCTGACGACTTTAACCCATTGAAAGCCTCGAGTCCAGTACCTCCTGTTTCAGAGCTTGCGGTATCTCCGTCGATATTAAAGTCCAGCAATACACAGAATACCACCAATACCACCAATACCACCACCTATGACCAAACTTTTGAGTCACCTGACAAAATTGAAAATATCACCCTCTATAAAAGCAAAGAACAAGAAGGATTTATAGTAAGTTCTCCGTTCAAAAACTGCCTTATTTTTCCGAGAACGCCTGAGAAAAATCCTCCCAAACGAAAGAAAAAATATTTCCAGCTGTAGTCTCCACACAAAAGTACCGAGCACATTACGAATCTGATAAAGAAAAGAAAAAGTCAAAGTCAAGGCCACAAAAAATATAACAGGAAAAGGCGTAAAAAGAAAGATTGTAAGCGATTCTGACAATTCATCTGAAAGTTCCTTGGATATTCCATACTGTGATGACGATGTAGATATTAGCGACATCGAAAATAATCTAGATGGTCTAAAAGAAGGAAAATTTGTTATCGTCAAGTATAACAATCAGCTGTATCCAGGTAAAAAATAAGTCCTTTTTACTCTAAAAAATTATTAAAATTCATGTGTACAAGTCGAATATAAGGCCCCTTTTTGCACTTGTCAGATCTAATAACTTACATAATAATTTGTTTAAAAGTTTGTGTTTTTTTTTAGGAAAAGTTACAAAGTTAGATCATGAAGGGGCCGAAGTGTCGTCAATGAATAAGGCAGGAAACGACTGGAAGTGGCCTGAAAAGGAAGATCGTCTATATTACTTTATGTATGACATTAAAAAAGTTATAAATACCCCAGAACTAAAAAACAAGAGGGGATTTTATTCAATTCCTGAACTTTCTAATTTTATATAAATCAGACTTTAAAATAAATAGTTTATTTGAAATTGCATTGACTTTTTTTCTCTTTAAAAAAATATTTACAAATGGCCATTACTAGATCATCTGATGGCCAACACTAATGCCTTGGTGGCCATTACTGGTGCATTTGACATTTTTTTAGTCTTTATTAAAAAAAACACTAATAGTATTTAAATTTTTATAATAATACTTTACATCTACACACTATAGTGTTAATCGTAGTTTACACAGTAATTAAAAAAAAAGAAAATTGTTTGTTTCTTTGAGATCGAAATTAAAAAATTTCTCTTGGGTGGCCATTACCGGTACACTTACCCTAGTATAGCTATGAATTAGATAAAAAACAAAAAACCATGCATAACAGCTATCTACTATGTCACTGTATCAATTCATAAACTTGACTTTTCATTGTTGTTACCATTTCACAGCAGTTGACACTTGCTTGAACAGAATTGCATGCCAACTGCAGTGACGGCATATAAGTTTAGCTTACGAAGGGGAACTGCAGCGGCAACAACGAAGAAACGGCAAGTTTATGATTAGACCTTTAGGTTTACATACTTTTTTGATTGCCTTTATCCTTTTGTATCCAGATTTCTAAAATCAAAAACAAATGATCCTTTAATGTGCGAATACTAAAGTTTTTTCCTGTTATTTCGAACACATTTTTTTGCACATTTTCCCACTTTTCCACATCTTCCAGCGGATTTTGACTAAGGCATTCTCGCAGTAAAGCCAGATCATCGTCGGCCGAGAATCTTAACCTCTTCGTTTCCTTTTCCTTTCCACCTGCGTTATTCATCGCAAAATTAAATAAGTGGGCCTTTATCAAATATTACCAATTTAACTTTATTCTGAGTTTTTTTTATAAAAATGATTGAAGAAATTGACTAAATAAATAAGATGACCTTAAAAAATAAACAAACGAAAATATTGTGCGCATGACAATTCTGTTCGCTATTTTAAATAGCACACCGGCGTTATCAGCCCGCAAATTACTCCATGCGGTAACGTTATTACCACCAGTGACGGTAAAAATCGAATCGCGCATAACTTAACTGTCAAAATAGTGCTTGCGTTAATACCGCATGACGTTACAGCACCACCCTATCTCTCTAATACCCAAACGATTAAAAACTAATTTCTTACGTTGGCTAGTTGGTACATCGATATTCTGGCACATTATTCAGGGGAAATAGCATTCCTTAGCTGGTCTAAATTTTCATATTTTTTATTGGTATAAAGCTTCCAAACAGCAAAACTTTCCGATGAACAATCCACCATATAAGTAAAGCACGGGTCTCGCGATGCTTTATGTCCGCTCCACAGCTTAACCATTGTTTGGTAGTGTAGCCCAGCTCAGCAGCAAGGTCAAGAAATAGTGTGAACGCATGCTTTACTTATATGGTGGATTGCTCATCGGAAAGTTTTTGCTGTTTGGGTTAGTTTTTAAATGTCCCCATAGAAAAAATCGTTTGGCGAAAGATCCGGAGACCTGGCTGGCCAAGATATTGCGTGGTTCGGGCCTATGATGTCGTTATTAAATGCGTTGTTCAAGTATTCGCGCACAGCTCTGGTACTGTGTGGTGGGCGGCCATCCATTTGATACCAAATCTCTTGATTTTCACGAGCAAGGTTGTTCAAACCAGGCAAAATTTGTTCCCCTAAAAGTTCCAGAAAGTACTCCGCATTCAAATTTCAGTCAAGGAAAAATGGTTCAAGGATATGGTGGCCAAAAAACAATAATTTTTTGTTCTCTCAACAAATCGATTATGGTTTTCGTTACTCCAATACTGGCAATTTTGAATGTTGGGTTCGTTGTTTAATGTAAAAGTGCATTCGTCAGTAAAGCAAATATATTGTAAAAACCTCTGTCAGTGTTTGTCCTCTCCATCATCTCAAAGCAAAATTCCTGTCGTCGTATTTCGTCTCCGTCTCTTAATTTTTGGTGTCTTTCGTGCTTGTAAGTGTGGTAATTACTTTTTTTTTTAAATTCGAGATATTGTGGTGTGGTTTTGTCAAGTAATAGAGAAATATTGCACAGTAAAATAAGACCAGGCACTAATAATACCGGCCTTATCCTAATAATATTTTCTTCTAAAATAATTAGGGAAGCCAATATTGGACCACTTCAAAATTTACATAGGATTCCCTATGTCCCGCTCGACGGAGCAACACCCGGTATACTACTTAATAGTAAGCAGTAATAAGCTGGAAAGTTAACCGAAAAATATCAGAAAATATGTTGGTTATCCACAATAACCGATTATTTTCGGTTATGCCCATGCCTATTGTAACCCTAACCTCAAAAATGTTTTCACAACTTCAGCTTTTTAAAAAGTTACATTTGACCTGTTTTTTATCAAAAAGTACATTTTATCATCATTACATATTTAAAATGAACAAAGCATATTTAAGACATTGCAGCGACGGTGAACATTTTGAAATTAGTTTTGAATATAAAAGTGAAAGTCCCAAAATAAATAGAAGATTTAACTTTTCCAGAAAGCTTTCAGAAACTATTGATAGTTTTTTAACGAGAGTTTCAGCTAATGTAGATAGAGAAGTTAACAAAAGGAGTAAGAAAAAGCAGCTGATAAGGTATCAAACAATAGTACATCAGCAAAGCTTTACTTAAATAATACAGAGATACCTAAAGAAACACCATGCCAAAAGGTATTTTGTTTGACGGATAATATAACCCTATCTGTTAATGAAAACCAGTTTAATGTAATTGTTGACTCACCATGGGTGGAATCATTAAATTTGCCCAACTCTATTTTAGCAAATTTTTCCAACTTATCCTTCAAAGTTTGAAGCATTGAATACTGAAAAAACATCAGTGAATTTATCTGGTACAAATCTAAAAACAAGGTTAATTGGGAAGAAGTTAGTAAAACCTATATTTATACTCCCAATAATGCAGACATTGATCATTTTTTAAAGTTAAGTTGTATACCTAAAAATCAAGAAATTGATGGACCAATTGTTGAAGCAGTTTCAACATGTATGGTTCAGGCAAGCCCTGGTAAATGTCCATTTGAAAGAAGGCAATCTTTTACACAAGATCAATTACAAGGAAAAGAGTAAGATTACTTAAAGTTCTTAAGTTGATTGAGTAATTGTTTAAATCGAATCAAATCAAAAATATGTTTTATTGTTAGAAGATTTATCTTATTAACAAAGCTAAAAATCAAGTCAATATACAAAAATAAAAGTACAGTTGATTAAACATAAAATCTCTTAAGACAATAAGTAGGTTTACCAAGTTCTAGCCACGTAATATAAATAAGACAATTAAAATTAAAAAATATATAAAAAAGCTAATAATGACATAAGTATACTAGTAAAATGTACACAATAAAAAAAAGGCAATAAAAACATACACACACACGCTGTTCGGGCACCTGATGTAAATAAAACTATTAAATTAGAATAAAAAGTAGATAAACAATATATACTTACTGGTAAAATGTACACAAGAAAAAAAATGTCGCTAAAAACATACACACATCTAAATAGAACTATTAAATATAAAAAATAAAAGTAAATGAACGACATATACTAATAAAATGTACATAAAAAAATAAAGTGTCAAACGAATATATAAACTAGATTTAGTGTCAACAAATAAAATGTAAATACAACTGAAAAAATTATTAGTCAGAAAATTTTTTATATATACATATACAAGCATACATATATTTAAGAATTAAGTAATCACTACTATATTTAAAAAGTGTCGTCGTAAAATTCCTGCAGCGTATAATAGGGCCTTGCTACAATTAGATCTTTAATCTTCCTTTTAAATAACTGATCATCAGAAATTTGTCTAAATGATATCGGAAGATAATTATACATTTTAATGCTTTCAAAAATAATAGATCTTTTAGTTAATGTAGTTTTTGGGATGGGTAGGGGAAGGCCATCTCCTCGCGTATTATGTGGATTAGGCGGTATAAAATGTTTGTACTTTTTGTGAATTAAACACACAGTCTCTAATATAAAAATACCTATAACAGTCAATATTTTGCCATCAACAAACAATGGTTTACAAAGTTCCCTGCATCTAATTCTAAATAGGTATCTCACTGTTCGCTTCTGTAAAATTTGAATGGAATTCATTAATTGATTATTACAAAAACCCCAGAAAGCTATTCTATATCTAACATGAGATTCGAACAATGCAAAATAAACTGTGCAAGCAGTTGTGATATCTAGCTCTCTTGACACTGTTGTTAAGGCATAACAAGCCGCTGACAATTTTTTGCATAGTTCTGTTATATGTATTTTAAACCTTAATTTATTGTTAATAAAAATACCCTAAACTTTGTCACAGATCTGTTCTCTACCAAGTCATTTTCTAACATCAAATTATCACAACAAAATCTAAAACTTAATACTCCAGTCTTGACAATATTAAGAGACAAACAGTTTGCACCACACCACTCATTTACTCTACTTAAATCGTTCTTAATGATTTCATTTAAATTTTCACCTTTTTTCCATTCCACAGAATAGTTGCATCATCTGCAAACAATGTAAATGATCCGTTGATATTAATTTTTGGCAGATCATTTATATATATTAGAAAAAGTAGGGGCCCTAGTACTGAACCTTGAGGAACGGCATTATTTACAGGAGAAATATCAGAGCATTTACCATTAACTCTTACAGTTTCATTTCGATTTCATAGATAGGAAGCAAACCAATCCAAAGCAATTCCCCTAACGCCGTGACACTCCAATTTTATGCTAAAGTACCTTATGATTCACATAGTCAAATGCTTTTCTCGCAAAATACAGCCGCCGCCACATCGCCATCATTAAGATTTGTATATAAATTTTCAAAAAATGAAAAGATTGCTTCATTGGTACCCAGAAACTCCTGAAACGCAAACTGAAAGGCATACAAAATTTTATGTCGCTTTAAAAACTCCATCAGTCTCTTGTTGACCAGCTTCTCAATAATTTTGGAAAGGGTGGGCAGCTTGGAAATAGGGCGAAGGTTCGTGGCTACATTAGGGTCTCCCCCTTATGCATTGGTACTACTACTGCAGTTTTAAGACAGGAGGGAAATATTCCATTCCTAAATGAATAATTTATTGTCTGGGCTAGGACGGTTAAGGTATTGTCAGCTAAATTTTCAAAAATTTTTGCTGAAATCTCATCTATCCCGGATGACTTTTTGTTTTTAATCTGTGAAACCATTTATCCGAGCATTGATCTAATTTCATTTACATCAGTATCAAAGAGAAAGAATGTATCCATCAAAGAAACATCATTTAAAAAGCTTAAAGGATCTAGTTGCGACTGAATATTAGCTGTTATATTTGTTGCTACTGAACAGTAAAAAGCATTTAGGTCATTTAATTTAATATTAAGTTTTTCTTGAATTGTACTATCATTGCCTCTAATATTATTCACAATATTCCAGCTCTCCTTAGCTTTATTTCTGGAATTAACACTCCGATCCCTATAATAATATTTCTTTGCCATTTTTATAGCGCGCGTATAAATGCACTTATAATAATAATA